>VTPC01001376.1:96953-125826 GCA_011009095.1 Ignelater luminosus
AAAAAATTCGGCAATGCGATCCAAGCCCACGAAGCTTTAAGTGAAGAAAGTACTTGGTCTGTTGACTATTTGAATGAACGAGAAGAGAGCTAGAAAACGTACTGCAAACAAAAGGTATAGCTCACTGCTCAACTAATATACGTCTTATATAATTTAACCTCAGATGCAGTGTTTGTGTATAAAATAAAAGCTGATAACGATCATGAAGGCAAAGTCTTATTAAACCAGTAAACATTAAAGTTGGAAATAAGCAAATTGTTAAATTATCATACGAAGTCTAAGGCTATAGCGACTGCTCTCACGAAAGTCGAGGGTATCCACGTGCCGAAGGCGACTCAATTAAGAAATTATCTTAGCAATTGACGTCGTGCGGGAATCATACAATTAGTTTAGGAGAATTAGAGCGGTGGCTTCAAAATAACTCGATCTTGCCAGAAAATCCTCATGTATCTATTTTTGGTCAAGGAATATCATTAGTTGAACAGAATCAAGAAGTCAATAGGAGAATAAGACTTTAACTCGATTAAAGCTTATCTTAAACATGAAAATTTCCATGAAACAAAGCAAAAATTTATAATGAATGCATACTTCCAACTGCTACTTATGGAGCGAAAACATGGATTATGATCAAGAAAACCATCAATAAGTTAAGAGTACACTAAGGAGCTATCAAAAGAAAACTGTTAGGTATAGCCCTAAGAGACCATACACCTAATGAATGGATAAGATAGAAAACGCAAGTACTAGACATCATACAACGAATTGGCTTCTAAAAACGATAATGGTAGGTCATGTTGTCAGGCAGACTGAGAGCTGGACCTTGGGACGAAACAAGGAGTGTAGGTCGATCCCAACAGAGATGGCATGACGATGTTAAAAGAGTTGCGGGGCTAAATTGGTACCAAATAGCCCAGAATAGAAATAAATAGAGAAGCCTATATCCGAATGGATAGACAATAGCTGATGAAGAAAGGTTTAGGATCAATTATCTTAACTATACCGGTCCGAAAACATTTTAAATTTTTTGCAGATTGATCAAAATCTGGGTTATTGTCTTCTATAATGTCACTGAGTCCTATTACGTTACAAGTTGATCCAGTGTTAAGTTGATATTTTACAATTTTGAATTGATTTTGGGACATGTAAAGTTTAAAATTTGCATTTACTTGCGTTTTATAATTTTTTTCTGTTACTAATACTTCAGTTTTGTTGCTAGTTTCCTCCTTCCTTTTTGTCAATCACACAGAAGATAGGACTAACTGAATTATCCAAGAATAATTTCAAATAAATATGTTAAATGATGCAAGGGCTACTGTAAGTTCAAAATGATGAACTTCTCTGTTCATTTTTCAATTTCGAATGTCTGAATCAAAATCAAAAGTGTCCAAGTGGAAACTAAAAATTATTTTAAAATCTACAAATGTTCTTGGAACTGCCATCAATTTTACTTGAATTATTTCCCGATTTACCTCAAAGAGAAAACTCCTCAAACAACTTTCTTACAGACTAAGATGTTTCACTTTGTTTTTAGTGTGTGAATTTAATATTTCTTTTGCATTGCAAAGGCTTGCGACTTTTAGCTTTATTTTTGATGCTGTGTTTCAGAATCTTGCTTGTTGGATTATTGTATAATATTCAGCAAGCAAGAGATGAATTTATAATAATCTCGGTGTACACTAGACTAATTAAAGGCGCCAGTCATTAACTGAATCGCGGTTATTTATAGTAGATGACATTCCAATTCAGTGTCTAACTGAAACGTACTGATTAAAACTTGTTTTCAAATTTTTTCTTTATGTACGTTTGGTTTGTTTTTGTTCAAATTTTCTTTTATCAGAAGAAAAGATTTCTTGATCAGAACTCGATGAGAATTTAAAACTAAAATCATCCTAAAGGAAGCATCAGCTGACGTTTTTACATTTATTATAAACTCTTTAAATCTTTACTTATCATCCTCAAGAAAGTTCAGAGGGATTTGTAAATGTCACTGCAAGGAGAGCTGACAAAGAAGGGATTCCTCTAGGATCTCCTATTTGTAAATATATACCAACTACATAAGACAGTTGGGTCGAGTCTTGTCTTGCTTTTACATGCAAAATGGACAAAGCTAAGCCTTCGCTCTTGTTTGATTTTAAAAGAATGACAAAGTGAACTCACATAAAAAATAAAATTGAAACTTAACAACCGTGAATACGAACGTTGTACATATTTTTTTTTGTCCTTGCTAGAATATCTCAATTAAGAAAACGACTTTGATACTAATAAAAGTATTCTGTCAGCAGAAGATACTTTAAGAGCCTAAATGAAATCTTGAACAGTTACAAATATTAAATTTTTCTAGCAGCAGCTTTTAAAATTATACTACACCGTTGCACCTGTCAAAATTTATTTTAATATTCATATTGTAGCTGTAAGAAACACGCTACGCGCACATTATGGCACACAGAAATTTCTTTCGGTACGCAACAACACAATGCGTTCATATAAGGGGGTGTTGTCAAGGATCAAGTGAGAGTTTTGAAAAGGGTGATGTTTTTGATTAAAATCCACGGCTCACGACCCTCAACATATTATACTGTGATCAACGTCAGGGGGCGATGACAAAGGGAAAATATAGCACCATCTTTAATGGAAGTCTCATAATGCTTGCAATACTTGAGCACTGGATAATTACAGATTAGCGCCCCCAGACGAGAAAAATTGCTTCGCTTATTTGACCCTGCCTAAATGAGATTCTTTTACAAATTGGCTTAATTCTGCAATTGTTTATTTATTCAAATTTGCATGGCGGCGTTAAGGACTTTTTTTAAATTATTATCATTATTATCATTGCTAGTATAATACTTATTTGTAAACGTAAATGAATAGAAAGCTTGTTAAAAGCGGCTTATCTTTATGAACTAAACTAATTTCGTTTCGGAAGCTTAAGCATTGGCTAATAATCAAACGTAAACCTTTAAATCCTGAGAAAGATAGGACCTCACGAAAGGAATTAAGAAAGGTCCTCTTTCTAAACGTCTTTCATCCGATTACAGAGCGGTTGGGTTTCTTCATTTAGCTACTGCTTGTAATTTAAACAGACGATACACTTAGCTTCCAATTTTCCTGTAATTCGTCTTACTTGCTTATTTTGCCTCGCTGCTTCCATTCTTTCAGATTTTCATATAAATTTTTTATTTTATTTCGTCGGGATCGCAAAGAAAAATAATAATAATTAATGTGCCTAAACTACTTATGAACTACTTTTTAGATGAGTACACTTCATCATCGACCCCTCTATTCCGTATTCATTCGGTGCACTTTAATTAAAATGGTGTTATGTACTTAGAGTGACCACTGACAGGAGAGTGCTTGTGGGATTAAAGGTACTTATTTACCCATCATAAATTTCAGGTCCGAAACTGGAGCTTAATGCTGGTTACTGATACTCGCTGGAATCTCTTTAATTGATTTTAGCTTAACAGAAAACTTTTAATGTTGAATTTAGTTTTAAATGCTTTAGGAAAGTTTCTCTTTCAAACTATTTTTTAATCAGTTTACGATAAATTGAGAACTCTATTCGATATTTATTACGATGCAGATCGAGATTTTTTTTGACAGCCAGGATTGTCAACATTGCGATTCTCAAGTTAGTTCTTTCCTTTTTGTGTAAATTCCTTAATGAAACTATTTTCCCTTTCGTTGTAATTCAAAAACACAAAACATTAACTGAACAGAATTGTAATGGTATTAACTAACCGAAGCCGAAGTTTCATTATGACTCCAAACTTATAATAAATTCCTGTACTTAACAAAGAAGAGAAAGCGTAGAGTTTCATGTATGAATTATTTCAGAAATATCTCGTGTCTGTTTTTTGCGGTATTCATTAGTGCACATACATATTTATCAAGTTTTTAATTTGTTTACTTTATGTACCAACATGATTTCATTACAAGTTTTTTATAGATAGTGAACCGTATTGATTTCTAGACGTTATATTGCACTACGTTAATATTAAAATATGTTAAGATTGCAGCTGCTGTCCATACAGTTTGATTAACCAGAAGAATCTTGATACTAACCCGTAAAACAGTTATGGAAAATTGCGGAAAGTTCACAAAAGTCGCCTATATAGAAATGTTTTTCTTTATTTGTATGAATCCGCGGAGATAAAAACTCGATATCTCTTGATTTGTAGTCGTTGGTTTAAATCACTGAGCCAGCGGCTATTGCTGGTACCGTGTTAAAAGATTACTGATCAGATGCGTAAGAAGTCACCTTAGTTAGGTGTACCTTAGACAACTCTAGGGGATCTAAACCAGGATTAAGAAATAATCTTAGGCAACTTAGAGACACTTTACCTGTGTAATAGGAGGTTTTTAAATGCCAACAGAACTTTCCGAGGTCTCAAAGTGACAAAATGATGTAATCTTTATTCTATAGAAAAACTTACTTATTGAGCCACAGATCGAAGTAAAACACCAAGTTTGCCAGATCTCTTCATCTCAAAGAAATATTTCAAATCATTTCATATAAATTGAAGAGAATCATGATCTGTTTTCTCGGATTCCTCAACCAAATGCTGACAGTCACTAACGGAATAATCAAAACCAATCGACTGAAATGTATCTCAGGACATTAAGAGCAGATAAGATGTGCATCTCGTATATTTCTCCCATTTAGAAAACAAACGAAAAAACAATAAGAATAAAAACAATTGTTGCAGACAAAACCGGAGAAAGTGGCCTTATGCCCGTGCAGACTAATAGGCTGTGCTCGTAACAGCTCAAAACGTCGAAGAGAAAGGGGGAATTTACAAAATAACTAAACTTAATTACGATTAGGATCCAATACAATAAAAACCCCCACTTATAACTTTAAGGTGTCAAAAAACTTGATCTGGGCACCAGGGATCAAGTCAAGGTCATCACATTCGGTGCTGTGGTTCCGCATCAGAAAACTCTCCCTGCGGTTGTAAGTAGAACGCCCTGGTAGCAATGAGCACTTTTTAACTTACCAAACAAACTTGTAATATCTTAAAATCCTACTGTCTTTACTTAAATAACTCGCAGCAGCTTGCTCAGCCAGCATGCACTACAAGCTTACACAAGCTAATCTGATGATTATATCACTCCGTACCGTATCGTCAACTCTAAAAGCTTGCTAATAAAATAAAAGAAAATTGCTTCTTCAGCATACCATACACTGGTCTGAATATCTGGTTTACAATACCTGTACAAAGATTTCGATACGCACATAATATGTTTCGTTTCCCTGAAAAGTTAGGAATGAATAAACAAATGAAACACTGAAATATTTATTAAGCTAAAAACAAAGTTTTATTACCTGCCTTCATTATAATAAAACACCAAATTTTATTATCTGACTTATGTATATTGCAAAAAAAACTAAAGGAGCCACATGCTTTTATTTAACAACAACAAAGAATTTAATTTAATAAAGATTATGGCCCTAAATTCAGCTTTAACTTCGGGTGCCCATGGCCGTAAAATTTACATTCTAAAATGACTTATGTGGTTGATTTTACTACATGTAAAAAAACAAATAAAGCTATCAGTCTAGCAATACCTTACAATTAATAGACAGTTGATGCTCTGTCTTGTCGGAAGACTTTACCAAGTTTGGATTCCATGCAGAGAAAAATTTTCTCACAAATTCACTTGATGTGAAAGACGCAGCGGTCGCAATGACCAATGAGCCTCGCGCACTTCCATCCACGAAGTAGCATTCAAATTGCTTTTACGCACTCACGAGAAATTTCACAAAACTATTAATCAATGTTAATTGCTCCTAGTCAAGTCTCAAAACGAACTAATTGCTATAAAACAGTTTTCCAAAACAAAATCAAACGGTTCGATGCCCTTGAGCTTCACTAATATTCAATATGTAGGTCGAGCATAAAGGGTCACGCTGTATTTACAATCCCAACATTTGGTTAGAGGGAATTATGGTTAAAATTATTTAATATCACGAAATACAAACTTGGGGGAATTTATTCCCAACCTCTCGCAGAGTTCTTCAAATATTATTCTAATAAATAATCGTAGGTACCCAAAAGAGAGACTTTTAATGAGTTCCTATAACTTGTCAAACAATGGGATTTTGCAGTAACTGTGACTGATTCAAATTACGCGAAGCAGACTCAACTTAGAGCCATGCCTAGCTAGGCGCAACCGTACGAACTTAAGTAATATAAAAACAAAGAACCAAACACCCCTGTCTGTACAATGGGATGACGACAAAATTGCAGCCCACTTGAAATTATGGTACATCAAACCTTGTTTTCCTTTTCCTATTAACGGAAAATTAATTTCTGTGAAGGTCAAAGTCAAGATGTGAATTATCTACATCTACTATACCAAATAGTTAATGCATTAATAAACCAAAGGGTTCATATTTTAATTCGAACACGCGCTTTTTTTTTGACGAATTACGCTTCTACAGAAAAATCGCTGGTATCCGTTGAAAGACGGAATCACACAGGAACCGTATATGAACACCACCCCTCCCCATACACGATGAGAAATTGAATATAAATTATTCCACATTAAAACAAGCTCAACTCAAGGCAGCACTGTTAGCTAACGTAATTCAAAGAAATAAACGACTGGAGTGCGATAAATAATTCTTTTCAAGGACTCATACGTGTGTTAAAATAAATATCGTGCAAAATAAGCTAAAAATTACTTTTAGTCAAAATTCGATAAACGAAACTAACTAAATGAATTCACAGGACGTTACAACGACAGAGAATTTTAAAATGACATTACACAATACGAAAAAATAGTTTAAACAAAAAGAAAATCAAAGAAATATAAAGTCAGACTCAGAATATACAACAAAGGAAACCAAGAAATACATCTTGCATCAAAAAAAAAAGAGAAAAAGGGAAGAATCCGGAGTGTGACTAGATCACGGGAGAAATTTTGCAGAAACTGATCTGAAAAAGCCCAATAAAGCTGACGAGTCTCATCAATGCTGCAATCTATGAAAATTCGACTACTACAAGAAAATACCCCTTACAGACCCAAAAACTCCTGCCCAAAAGACTTAGTTCAGTAATACTAGACAAAAGCTCGGATACAATACATCCATTCGAATTTAAAAACAAACGTTCGGCAACGGATCAATAGAGTTTCTAAATAATCTAAAGAACACTTGAGAAGGAAAAGTGCTTGACAGCCTTTCTGGATGTTTTGAGCCATTGGTAAGTCTTAGTACGAAGAGCTGCACTATCAGTTAGTACAGGTGATGTTCAAACAATATTGTCAACTACTAAGATCCTTTCCAACAGCAAAAACATTTCGAAGAAAATAATCAGATTTCAGAACTAAGCCACTGGTACTAAGCAACAATATACCAGAAACAACACGGAAACTGCAAAGAACCATCATTAACGTTCACTGGATGAACACAATGCGTGACATGTCAAAGTCGACTCACATAAAACCTTAGAAACAGGACAGTAGAAAATTTCTACACAAAGTAGCTCAACGTAAAATTAAGAGAAAAGGTGAGCACATCAAATGAAAGTTAATAAAACTGGATAACAAGCTACTAGTGTACGTACAAGCAAATCTTCAAGCCTGTATGGCCATATGAGATTCAACTCGAGGAATGCAATGCAGAATGCGACAGAAGAACATTCCAGAAAAAACGTCAACGCTTCCTGGTATTGTACGAACTAAGACATGCTGTGACGATTTATAATTAATTTGTTAATTATTACAAAAACAATAATAAAGACGGATTGTTCATGTATAGTCGTAGTAGACATTAGAGAGTTTTAATATAAATTAGAATATGCAAATAAACAAGTCTGGAATATTTACAAAACTCACAACTAGAGGCAGCACAATATTTAGTTAAGCTCCGTATATGTATCGCAGCTTTATTGTTTCAATAAAAAATAATAAACAACTAGAGAAAATTCAACCAGCAAGTCTTATATTTCAAATTCATTAAAACATTATATACCTTACAACACCTAACATTTTTTTTAGTTTTGTAGAAGGAATTATGCCATTTTATTTAGTCTTCCGTCTTTTTTTCCCTAATTGCATTTAATAAACCAAAATCAGCTGGATAATTATAATTAAGATTAGAGGTTCATGCCGCTATGGTTTTTTTGGCTCATTAGCAACATTAAATAAAATTTCTGATTTATTTATAAATGTTTGTAAATTTAATGTAGTTAAATGAGTTAATCTTAGTTAAGAATATTATTTTGTTAGTTTAATTTTTCATGTAAAAAATAGGTGTTTGAACAACGCTTTAAATAGGATCGGATTTAGCTGTACAAAAACAAAAAAGACCCTCTTAGAAGAAATGTTAAATCCAAAATGCATTTAATTTTTAATTTGTTGCCTTAGAATAAATCATGAAAACAAAAAAATTAAGCTGAAAAGAATGTTTGAATTATAAAAAGCTTAAATGACTCGCATTTATTCAATAAAAAAATATCAAATTAAAATCAAGGTCAACATGAAACGATGAGACATTTGTTATGAAAAAAATGCTGCGTTTAGTACACACTGATACAAAAATTATCAAAAGTATAACAAACAAATCTATTGTCACTTGTTTGAATATTGAAAATAATCCACAGGATTTTTTCTGTAAAGCTTCTCAAATACGCAAGATACAAGAAATACCATACTATTCAGCTTCTGAAACAACAAAAAATCCTAGAAAATAAATTCATGCAGACTTGTATAAACTAATGAATATTCTACGTATAGCCTTCTCTAGATATTTTCTCTTATTTAAAGCTGAACCAACATGCTTTAAATTTGTTCATCATATTGTGAATAAAACTGTAGATGTCTTCAACTATTGAAATGATTGCAAACACTAATGAAAGTCAACTTAAATCAGTAAGAGAGAACGTTTGACTATCAAACAGTACAGACGTACAGTCGCTATTATTAGTACAAAGTAAGACAGGTATATTTTAAAAACTTAAGAATTTAAATAAAATGGAAATAAAATATTTCTGAGTCCAGTGGGTTGTGAAATCATGCTTACTGCTGCATTTGCCGCCTTCTGAAAAACAGGATATGCATTGGAATGATTGTCACGTTATACGCATTGCATCGTTACAATGGTTGCCTAATCTTATGTTTTTAAGAATTAATAAGTTAAAGTTAGTCGGTAATAAACCTACAGTTTTAGTCTTGAAAAAGTCTTTTTTGTACAATAAGCGCAATAGAGAGAAAAAATGTGGAACAATACAACAAATTTCAGCACAAGATTAACTAAGTTGCTAAATGCAGGACAATGACATTTGCAATTGGCAAATGACAGAAAACAAATTCTTATTAGTTGTTGAAATAAATCAATAAGGCGGCACATCAAAATTATATTTAATAGTCAACTGGACGAAGAAGCATTTATGAACACATTGTTTAAACAAGACAAACTAAACTGTCACTAAATAATATCATTGACTTTGAAGTTGTCACCAAAGAATTAAAAAAAAACTATTGGGTTAAAACGAATATCCAGTGTGTTGGTTATACCTATCAATGATGCTCAAATGTGGTATACATGGGACGCCTAACAACTCTTAAGCAAGAACAGATATTTTCTGCCCGCAGATCTGAAGAATGAGGTAAATAGCGATACTTCTCTCTTTCTCTTCCTTCACTTTCCCTAAGAAGCCTTTCCCTCATTCCCCAACAATTTGCCACCACCCACTTTAGTTTTATGTAGCTATACCATTGGAGTACTTTGCTTTCCAGTCTTTCTGTAATAAAACATGCGATCTCCACTCTCCTCCAGATATCTTCTCGTCTCAATCTAGTTCTTCTTGTTACCCTCAAATATGTACGCATATAATCTGGTTCAATCGTTTTAATTTTATCTTTAATTGCCTTTGTCTGAAGCCGCATTTTGCTTTTACTTAGATTTCGCTCTACAAAAATCCATGTAATGCCTTGGTTGCTCTTTCCCCATGCCTACTTTGGTTAGAATGTCTTCTTAAATATGTAAAGGCGTCGCATGTCTTTATATCTTTTGTATCTACTTTTATATTTTGAGCTGGTCTTTAACACAAATGTATTTGGTTTCTTTTAGGTTTATTTTCAAACCCCCCTTTTCTAATTCTTTTAATTTCCAAACAAAATTTGGTCATTCGTAAATAGTAGTGTCGAATAGGCAGAACACCCAATAGACAGAATACGCTAGCGTGTTGTCAAGAGTGGAACGCCTCGCCACCCATCAAAAAACATATAAAAACCTTAGGACGGAATGCGTGAGTTAGTCGTGTGTATAGTAGTATACTAGTGGTAGAGATCTAGTCGATAGGGGTTGTCACCCAAAACATATTTTTAAACATATCAAAGCCTTGTAACTTCTTTTATTCTTTTATCTTTGTTTAATAAACCTTTTTAGCTATTCTTAAAATGTGTATTACTTTATTGTGTTGTATGTTACCTTCCCTTTAATTGATCCCGACGCTACGAAGGCTTCTCATATAATAAGCCAAGCTTAACTGGATCATCCTAGAACGTATTAATGTGCTTTTCTTATTTTTCCTTAGCATGTAACCTATAGGATGTTATTATAATTTCTAGGATTTGATATCTTTTACTTTTATTTTTAATGTAGTAGTTTTTATTACTTCACTATCATTTTTTTATCTATTGTATTTGTAACTATCATCTTTCTGACGACCCTTCTTATTACTTATCACTATTTACGAAGGCTGTTTGACGGAAGTGTGACATTTCAATAAAACATAGGTTTCGCTTAAATTTGTTCTATTATTTTCCAGCATAGTTTCTTACGAGTGCTATACACTTAGTCCAACGGCTTTTTAATTTCTTGAAGCCGTCCGAGAAATGTTCTTTTGACAACTCGTCGAAATAGGTCTCCGTTACAGCAATAACCTCTTTATTTGATGCAAATTTTTATCCTGCGAGTGATTTTTTCAAATTCGGAAATAAAACGAAGTCGCTTGGGGCCACATCTGGTGAGTATGGTAGATGGGGAAGCAGTTCGTAGCGTAATTGTACCAATTTAGCGGTGGCAATTGCGAATGAATGAGATGGGACGTTGTCGTGATGAGAGAGTACTTTCGTACGTGCCAAACGTAGGCGGTTTTTCTTTAAGTTGACATCCAAACGGGTCAATAAATCAGCATAATATTGGCCAGTTATTGTTTTGCCCTTTTCCAAATAGTCAATACGGATTATGACTTTAGAATCCCAAACAAATAGTCGTCATGACCTTATTAGCCGAGTGACCAAGTTTAGCCTTCTTTGGTCCACGTTCGTCTGGTGAAATCCATTGTTTGGCCTGTTCCTTAATCTTAGGGGTATGGGGATGGATCCAGGTTTTGTCAACGGTCACATATCGGCAAAAAAACTCGACCGGATTACGTTGCAATATGGCCAAACATTGATTTGAAGGTTGAACACGAATTCTCATTTGGTCCACAGTGAGTAATCGCGGCACCCATCTTTCCGACACCTTTTTCATATGCAGATGTTTGTGTAAAATATTGTGCACCTGTTCGATTGAGATGCATACAGCATCAAGTATCTCGCGCACTTTCAAACATCGATCAACCATTACCATACCATGGATTTTGTCAACGATTTTTTTAGTAGCGACTGTTGGTGAGGGTCTGGGGCGTTCATCATTATCAGTGCTCATATGGCCAGTTCTAAATGAAATAAACCACTTGAAAACCATTCTATACGATGGAGCAGATTCATCGTAGTATTTCCGTAATTTGTTTTAGTTTCTTTCACTGTTTTTCCACGTAGCAAATGTTTAATTAATACACGAGATTCACGGCGGTCGCCCGTCGGGCCAGGTCGGGTTCACGGTTGCGTCGTAAGATATCAAAACTACGAAGGCTTGCGCTTCGTCCTCACGCGGACCGCTTTCGGCGTCTCTGGCTTCGCCCACCCGAGGGAAGCCTTCGTCTTCCCCGGTTCAGGCTTAGTTCTTGCCGTCTCGCGATTTGCCCTCACGGGGACCGCCTTCAGCGTCCTTGGCTCGGATTTCGCCCTCGCCACCAGTTTGGAAGCATTTTGGCTGAATGATTTTTTACGTGGATTGTATAGCTGGTCCAATGCCACGAAGCTCCTCCTTTGTCCGGTCTTGAGACAGGCAACTGTAGTTTCTGAGCTCTTCAATTCACTCGTTAAAAATTATATTTCGAACTTAACTTTGATTCCCGCAGCCTAACCACTAGACTAGGAGATCTTATCCAGACAGTTCCTCTCAAAAAGTGTCCCGAACCAGACCTAATACCAGCTATAGTACTAAAACAATTTACAAAAAAATATTTAACCTTTCTTGACTTGACTTGGATATTTTCTAACTTAAATGGGCCACAATTGTGGTTTGTCCAGCAAATGTTGAAAATTATCGCCCAATCAGCTTGCTGTCAACGATGTCTAAACAACAATCGCTTATTTGCTAGAAAAACTGGAAAGAGAAAGGACATTAACATTATTCCAATCTGGATTTCTAAAAAGTTACTCTGCTAACTTTCAGCTGCTGAGAATGAGAATTAAATGAGAAAGGTTAAGAGCAAAAATACATCAGCATTTGTAGATATTGCTAATGAAACATTTGAAACAGTCTGAATAGAGGGTTTGAAATACAAATTACTAGCAATGAATCTACCATCTTACTTCTTTGCCACGTTATTCTTATTTTTAGATGATAGAACTTTCTAAGCTCAAATTGGAATTTGCCACTCAACGTCTAAAATGATCCGCGTTGGCATACCACAGGGCAGTATCTTTGGTGATATTATGATATCGATGTAGCTCAAACAAACGTAATCTTCACCCAATAGTATCAGATAGACAGTGCAATACAAAGCTTGCAGACTGCTGTTAACAACTATCCATGTGATTCACTAAATGGAATGTCAAACTTAATCCTAGCAAATGTGATGGTAAAATAGTTGTTCGTAGTAACAATTAGAGTTTATTAACAAAGAAATTAAAAATTTGTTAGCTAGGTAAGGAATGATTTATGAAAGTATTGTACCTTATACTGGAAAGAGAAAACCGTACTGTGTTAAAAGGTTTGTGGCCTGAAGCTGTAAAGACAGCTGTTTACATTATAAACAGATCTCCAAATACAATGTTTCCACAATGGTTTGAAAGAAAACCTGATCTTAGCCTTGCCAAGGTGTTTGGTTTTACAGGATACTTAGGATGTCTATATCCCAAAACAAACAAAAGGAAAGATGGTGAGTCTTGTGGGCTATGAACCTACCTCTTAAAACCACAAATTATTTGAACCTGAAAAGCAAAAAAGCAGTAATTAGCTGCGATGTGAAGTTTAATGGAAGTCAAATATAAGTATAGTGTCAAAGCGAAATGGTTAGTTTTTTTCTTTCCGGTGTTAGGCAACACAAAATATTCAAATAGTTTAATTGACCTTACAACCTTACATTGCACACAGGCTTTTCCCTACTCTCTATCTTACGTGGGACACGCAGTATAATATAAACTGTAGATTTCAGGAGTATTTGATACTGAGCTTTGAATGGGGTCGTTTCCTAAAATATTAGTTTTGCTTATTTGGGTTGCTTTCTCTTTAAATTAACGCTGGCTTTTTTTTCAGATTTTTTCTGCTTCTATTTTCATTTTTTTTTAATTTAAAGTTTAAAAATACTTTTCCCGCCACTCCTGTGATGTCACAAGTCTTTGACGATATGACAACGCTGAAAACGGGAGTGCTGTCGGTAATATAGGAAGCGCTTAGAAGTTTAAATTTTATTGTTGTGGTTATGCGGTATTATGTTATTATATATATTATATATTATATTTACAACGTTTTATACAAATACGCTAACCACTAAATCACAAAACAATAGTTAACAACAGACGTAAAAAATACAGATAATTATATTATCTTTGGTTGAAATCGACAAAGCGGAGAAACCCGACAACTAACGAATGACAGCAAAGACACAACAACGCGATTGCGACATTGTCAGCTCTACTATTTGTACAAACCGTCTACCGATGAACTGTGATGTTACTAGTAAAGAAAAATTATTTTATTTCCTTATAACTCTTTAGTTATCATATTACGAAAAAAACTGTTAGTGGATATTAACTATATATTCTGTCGAGAATGATAGTATCTGTTTAAATTTCAATAAATCCATTTCAGGAAACGACTCCATTGTTCGTACAAACGGGTTCAGCATTTTCCCTGACAGACAATTAGGTTGAAACTTTATTTATAAACGTATCCGAGAGGACACTACTGGAGAAAATTTTAAGTTAAAACTACATAAAGAAAATTCAAGTAAAAGCATTCTATCTAGGCTAAAAATGTTCGCATAAACCCAGCGCACGGGTCGCTAAAGTCTCAAGCACGTCTGCAGACTACTTTGCAGTTAACCACATCATTCTCAAACATGAAAGGTGTGGGTTAGGCGAAGATTAATCGCGGCCTCGCCCTGGTGCCCGGCGGTGTGATCTTTCGTGCCCCACTTTGATAGTTATCCTGTATAAATGTCCGCATGTCAATATGAATTAATTACAATTATAGATTGTATAATTTTAGATTAAATTAACTATTATCGCTATTATTTTCCATTTCCATGTATTCACAAAAAACCTCTGAAATCGAATTACAATTGACGCGTTAAGAATAAACTTGAATAATGGGAAAAAGATAAGAAAAGTGAAATGCAAAGGTACCTACCTAGCTGAAGACCATTCAAGCTCAAAGGTTAAATAAAATCTTTAAAAAAGTATTTAAGGGTATTCAAATGGAAAAGAGATTACAATTTAGGTGAATAATCTACAATGAGTCACTGACTTTTATCAAATAATCATAATAAGATTATTCTCTGCCGAGTCTTCTCTTTATCAATAAGTAGACTAATTAGGAACATTCCTATTCATTAACTTTGTCTATTATTATAGCCTTGATAGTTCAACTGATTAATAAAACATGAAAACAAAACAAAACGAATTTTAAAAATATAAGTTAGAAATTTTCCCATCTACTTACACAAGAAAAAAGGTCAGAGGGTAATTTTGGACACTGAAAACTTTGAAAGTCTTTATACCCATATTTTATGTCGTTTTCCCTAAAACGCTTAAAATATATTGGCTTGATTTCGTAATCGATTGTCCGATCTTCAGCGGTATATTCTCCTTAAAGTTAATAGCTGTCCTAAATTAATGTTTTACCTTGAATACTAAATTGGAAACAAACTAAATTCTGTTGTAGTCTCCTAATTATCATGTCGACGATTAATTGCAGACTCATGTTATAACTTTATAAAAGTTATTTATAGAAATTGTTATCGTTCCTTGTTGATACAATCTAGAAACACTCTTGTCATATCTTAGCTATTATATGTGGGCTTTAATGTGATTATTTTTAATGATGGTGCTGCGTTTGCTTTTTCCTTTGTTCTCGACAAACAACATTACCAGTGAAAATTTGTCGGTTTCAATGGGTGATAAAATGGAATCGTTTTTAATAAAATTTTAAAGCCTTTTTCACCATTTTCCCTCTTTTTTTTCTCGCTCCTGAAAGTCAGAAAAAATAAAACTCAGCAACATTTCTAGATTAATCTTAAAATCCGACTTTATTGCTTCTTTATAAAATAGATATACGACTTGTGTTGTTAAGCAGTTTTGTTTAGTTTTTATTAGATGAAGAAATCGGGCTAAAACAAAAAAAAAGTTGCAATATCTTAAGATTACTTACTTGGCAAGTTTTAAGAAGGAAAAACCTATAATTTCTGATCAAACGACACCACATAATCGAACTTGGAACTTCTACATCTCCTGAAAGTTAGGTGCTTTACAAACTTTTATACAAACGAAATCTTTGATCTTATCATCTCAGATCCACATATTTTCGCCCGTATCCGCGTTGATCCACCCCAGTCCTAATATCTGCTGCGGGACCCTAATCCGTTGCCACAAAGGAAGGGGAATGATACAGGTGGCTTTGAAAATAAGGTTAGGAAGATGCGGTGGGATTTTAATCTACATTGCAAATAGAAGGTAATACCAACCAACATATCAAAGCGCTGCCATAAGCTCTTGTTTTTACTTCCTATGTCGAACGCTTCATTTGGTATTTAAAGCAGGAGAGAAAAAAAGAGTAGTGGGAAAGATTTCCCGCATGACGATTCGAATACTCATATTATATAAAAGAAAAGACCTGTCGGTTTATTTTACTTCCTCGCAGTCTACACGTCTTTGAGTCGACGATCCTCGAAAACAAACACGAACGGAAGGATCGACTGAAGTACGCCAGAAATCTTAGAGCTTAGCAGACGTAGGTCTCGAGGGATCACAGCTTCAGAAGTCTGAAATTTCACAACCGGTGTACACATTACAGAATTAACGACATTCCTTGCTCAGGGCGTTCAGAATTTGTAATGTTGCGGTTTCTACATTCGTATACTTAGTGCTGCAACGCAATGAAATTTAACATTAGCGCTTCAGTGAGTGCTACAAACTTAAAATATTACAGATAGGCGGTTTTGTAACAGAAATTACTTCTGTACTGATTTGTTTCAGTTTTATCGAAATGAATATTTTAACGGAAGCCGCGGAGAGTTGAAGAGCACGACCGTTTTGCCTGGTGTAAGGGATAAAAGGCGCAATTAAACGGATCAGACAGCGAACAATAAGGGCGTATAGATTGCCAAAGGGCGTGAAATTGAACCCGTGCATGACATGTGCTCTGTGAGCGACTGGCATACCGCCCACTGACGCGATTCATTCCAATTTAAATGCATTTGAATAACGACATGGCATGGTATTCCCGTTCGACTAACGCATCGTGCCAAATCCAGTAAAAACCAAAGATTTCCAATTCCGTAATTGCAGCTTTAAACTACTGAATATGTTACTTGCCGTCCTGTTTTCAGTGAAGTGAATACAAGGCGTTACGCGTAAAGTTACGGTTAGGAATTTCAAATACGTGCAGTGAATGGAACCATTTCCATCGAACGCGTGATGGACGTGTTTTCACACTCGTGACAGCATAGCTGTTCAGTTACCTGTATAAATTGGGATTGCGTAATACCCTCAGCACAAAATCCTAATAATGGGTATTAAAACAAACAAGGCCGCGGTGTAGATTTAATTATGCAAATTTTCATAATATATAGACGTTATAAACACAACACAAGTCTAGTGTAGAGGTGAAAAAAAGAAATAAAAAGATAGGAAGATCTTTTATTGTAGCTTGATTTCCACAAGATTTATGTATCTTGTATGTTCGGTGCACACGAAACGAAGCGTGTGCGTAACTTTTTGGGGTCCAGTGCACAGGAAATTTTCCCTTTACAACATATTCCATATATTCCCCGCTATGGGAAGTTTCAGGAAATGGTAGGAAAAAAGAAAAAGGTTTTGTTTAAGGTTTTTGCGTGAAATTTTCTGTGCGCTCTTCTAAATTAATACGATTTTTAAACGTTTTTTATTTCATCTCCATTTTTCCATTCAATAAAGTTGCTCGAATCTAGCAATGTACATTTAACAAAAGGGAAGAAATTGATAGTTATTATACTGATGTTTCTGTAAGAGCTAAATTGGGATTTCTTCAATTATTTAGTCAGCAATAATTTAGAGAAACGTTTTCTCTTTTAAATGTTTTCTTATGCCTTTCTATTATCTGAAATGCCCTCCAGGCTTTAAAATTTAGGGGAAAAGAAAGAAAAAGCTGAAAACGTTGCAATTTGAGAATATTTATCTTCTTAACAACATCGTAAATACCAAAGGCCACATAAAATATTGAAGAACTTTATAGGTAGACACTTTTTATTCGATTGTGATGTTCTGTATTAAATTTAAATCGTGATACATGAGAATGAAGTGAAAAATGTAACGGACATATTTTTGTTTGACAATGAATGTAAAAAATGGGACGTTCATTAATTGCTTTAATCACCGGATTTGACTCGTTATGTAGGCTTTATTTTTACGATCTGCTAGAAGAACGGTTTTAAAAAACCACGCAGGAATCGGTTATTATATTTTTTGTTTATACAAAACGTATTCGCTTATTATTGGTTGGATATAACTACAAATTGGTTTTTAATTTAAAAATATTGCTCTATTAGGATAAACTACCTTATAGAGTTTTAATGTAAATGTTCTGTTTAAAATTATACACTGCTGTAATAAATGTTTTACCTTCAGGTGAACTTTTTATTTTCCTAATTGTACAAAATGGGATTTTGTTGTTAATGAAGAGGACCGTTGGTTTATTGAGCTTTTGTGTTTTGTTTTTTTCCAACCCTTACTGTCAAGCTATTGAATTATTGAGATTCCTTTCGGTGGATTTTTTACTCCACATGTGGTTAAACCCCCTTTAAAGTGTTTGAGTTCTTTTTAAAAATTAATTTTGGAAAGCTGCGGAAATAAGCACGTCTGGTTAAGAAGTTCCAATTTAAATTGTTAGCACACTTTCTAAAAATTTGCAAATGTTATTTGAGCAATAAACTAGCAAATGGTATTGATTTTGTAAAGACTGGATTTATATGCACTAAAACTCTAAGATATACATTTAAATATGTACAAACAATTTAAAAGTAAAAAAAATGTAAAGCTTAGAAATGTTCTATTTTGGAAAATTATGCATAATACAAAAAATGATTATAGTACATAATCTGTACATCTGTAACGGGAAAATGCCCAAAAGTCCCGTATAAGCCAGATATCGGTAGATGTTCAAGCCCATAGCTCATGTCGAAGACGGGAGTAGGTTCCAAAATACTAAATAACCCAGGCTTTGATGATCTTACCTGAGCCTAAAACTTAGCTTTTAGCTGAAAAACCTAAAAGAGATACCAAAAGGGCGCCAGGAGACAGTGCCACGCTGTATATAGGGTCCACCCAAAATACCACCCTGTAGATAAACACTTCAAAATCGTGTTCGGAGACTAAATTGTATTCTCTTTTACTAACCCAGGAACCTTTGTTGGTTTCACAACTTAAAATAAAATAAACTTAATAAATCTCCAGCCTCTCTCTCGTTTCTCAAAACTATAAACAAAGCTTTATTCACAAAATCAAATATTATGCGGGTTGCTAGAAGCCAAGGTCCATCATCACGGCACCTAAATAAGCTTATAAAACAAAAACAAACTCCTAGAGATAAGAACACAAAAGTTAAACTACATGAATTTATTATTATGCTTTGAAATCGAGTAAAATAAACATTCACAAAAAGATTCAAAATGATAAGGTTGATTGAAGAAATTATTACTTTACAAACATCAATTAAAAAATGACAATTAGTACATAAAAATCAGGTCTGAAGGACCCGTCAAATAAATGCGTTTAGAAATCATTAAATCGCAAAATACTTATTGTAATAAACCCCTCTAAACAAATAAAATTGAACATGATTTAAAACTATTAATAAATTTAGAACATGTGAACTTGTATTACTTCAAACAAAAAGAAAACGTTCAAAAGATTACTGTAGAATTTAAACTACCTATTGTTTTCCCTATATTTTTCCGGAAACAGTACACTATAAAGATACTTTTCTAACATTCAAATAAACCAAACATTAACGTTAAATACTCAAAGCATTTGAACAAAACAACATAAAAATACAAACAAATATATGTAACATAAACAATTATTCCTTACTCTAAATCTGGAGGTCCTTTGAGTTTCCAGCAACTTTTCCAAACACAAAAGAATTGAATTTACACTAAATTTAAATTCGAGAAGGCATGGCTTCAACCACAATAAATTTTTAAACACTTAACTTCCACAAACACAAAACTTTAATTTTCTTAATAACGAAGAGAATACTAGATTTCTCGATGGACACTGAAGATGGGATATCGATTCCATCAACCAGGGAATATGACGAAGATGGCGGAGTCAAAGAACACCAGGTACATAACGGAGATTTTCATAATGACTAAACCAAAACTCAAGAAGAAAGTGAGACTAAATAATTTCCAAATAACTGGCTCGACACGGTTACTTCTTTACAAGATCCTTCTAATGAAGACAGGGACGATGAGCTTGCCGTTCATCTCCACATACTAGTAAAAATACAGGTAACACCTTTCAGCATATGAATTTTTACGTTTATCCGCACAATGATGCGTCAATATTTTAATCCTCAAAGAGGCTTCCCTCGAGGATTAACTCAAAATGCAAATTAATGCCCATAAACCATAAACCAAATAGAAAACTAAAGCAAATTCACAGCCACTAAAATGTCGAAATTAACCGTGCGCCACACTTAAAGATCGAAACAAAACGCGAGAAGCACCGGGTCCGCTTGGACCCGGGAGGTGGCGGTGAACACCCGCGTTCCACGGTGTCCAAATTTCGACTCCCCGAGAAAATCACAAAGTACCAACAAAGGGAACGGTTTGGCAAAATAGAAAAGTCAGTTCTACACGATATCCCCAAACAAAATACAGACGATAAATTGGACAATGGAAAACTACTGGATATCATTTCTTTACTGTAGAACTGTCTTCTGCCAGACATGAATTAGCAAATTACGAACATGTTCTTTCTTGGAAATACAGTTGAAAAATATAACAAAGATTTAAAAACAGCACAAAGCACGTTCGGGTCATAAAATAATGTATCGGATTTCACTAATGAAAGAAGTATAAAACCATTTATCGAACACATTTTAATTCTTAACAACAGAACTCCAAAGAAAAATATCTGTTAGCAATATAAACAACTTGCTAAACATTAAAAAGTAAAACGAAGCGATAAATTTATATTAAATGAATGTTTTTGAAGCAAAATTTAACGTAAAATTCGGATAAGTATGCAAAACTTTAAAATGACATTACACGTCTTTTATACTTGATATTGCCACATGTTGTTAAGATTTTGGCTGTGAAATTGTGTCTTCCATTGAATACTTCACACGATGTGGTAAGAGAGGATAAATATTTAATTAGAGCTTCCTGCATTTTTTGTTTAGCGGGGAATTTCCAACTGATAACTGGACATTTCCAGATAGCAATTGAAAATCATCAAAAGACAACTTAGAATCTCCAGATGATAGGTGGAAGTAACAACTGCAGCTTTCCAATATTTTTTAGTAGGAATTTCCACGCGATGACAAAAATTTTTGAGAAAACAACTAGAAGACTTCGGATAATAATTGGAATTTACCACTGAAAGCCCCGAAGAGTCAATGTAAATTTTCTTCTGACTGAAAATTTTTCAGATGACATCTGGATACTTCCAACTGACAACTACACATTTCCATATGAAACTGGAAATCTTCAGACAATAGATGGAAATAGCAACTGGAAATTTCCGATATTTTCTATTAGCAAGTTTCCAGATAACAACTGGAATTTTCATATGACGAGTGGAGATTTCTAGTTATCATCTGAAAATTTACAGCTGCAGTTAGGAGATTTCCAGTTAAAAAATTTTACATTGGCCCTTCGGGACTTTTTAGACAGGTGAAAATGATAATTGGAAATTTGCAATATTCTCTAATGGGAAGTTTCCAAATGATAACTGAAAGTTTCCAGAAATCAACGAGAAGTTTTTAGACAACAACTGGAAATTACCTATGAAAGCCCCAAAGGGTCAATGTAAATTTTTTTTCTTTAGATGATAGGTAGAAATAACAATTGCAAGTTTCCAATATTTTTTAGTAGGAATTTCTAAAGGATAACAGGAAGTTTCGAAAAAACAACTAGAAGATCTCAGATAACAACTGGAAATTACCTATGAAAACCCCGAAGAGTCAATGTAAATATTCTTCGGACTGGAAACTGTTAGATGACAACTGGATATTGCTAACTGACAATTACATATTTTGAAATGAAGCTAGAAATTTCCAGACAAATAGGTAGAAATAACAGCTGAAAATTTCCGATATTTTCTATTAGGAAGTTTCCAAATAACAACGGGAAATTTCCAGACAACGAGGCTTTTTAGACAGGTGAAAATAACAATTGGAATATTGCAATATTCTCTAGTGAGAAGTTTCCAAATAATAACTGAAAGTTTCCAGAAATCAACTAGAAGTTTTCAGACAACAACTGGAAATTACCTATGAAAGCCCCAAAGGGCCAATGTAAATTTTCTTGCAACTAGGAATTTCCAGGTGACAACTGGAAATGAACAGCTAATAACTGGACATTTTCAGATCACAAGTGGAAATCTCCAGATAATAGGTAGAAATCACAACTAGAAATTTCCAAAATGGACTAAAAAATTTCACATAACAGCCAGAAGCTGTCAAATAAAAACGGGGAATTTCCAGATAACAACTGGAATTTTTTTATGACAAGTAGAGATGAGATTTTCAGGTATCATTTGAAACGTTGCTCTACCAATGAGTTGAAAGTCCCCTTAAGGAAATTTTGCAGGGGGCCCCTAGGACACTTAGATAGAATTTAAAATAAAAGTAAAGTACAACCCAAATCAACATATTTAGTCATGCAGAATTTTCCGATATCTAGAGACATAAATAGAAAAATTTTATTAAATTCGTAAAACATCTATATATCAAAATTTGTCTATTTGCTTAGCTTCATATGTTCCGCAAAAATATCTTTAAAAAGATAGCATACTTATTCTATAGCAACAAACTATGGAAGCGCATGTAAATCCGGTTTTTACAATGATTTGTAATTTAAACAACGTCCTGTTCTGTTTGCACTACTTGGGTTCGCTCATTAAAAGCTTTTCAAAGTAGAATTTTTGTTTCGATGTTAAGAATGATACTGAAGAAGTTCCGAAAGTATTTCTACTGTACCGACTGTTGGCGTGGCAAGATTTTATTAACCTTGACTTCACATTGTTCGAAAGTATACATACGTAACGACCAAAATGTGGAGGTACACAGTCCTGCTAGAATCAAACCGTACCTGGCATTAAATTTAGATTTCCAGGGCTTGAAAACAACTGGATAATAATCAAACTTAAAATGTAACGATTTCCATATTAATAGTTTAAGCACAACGTGGTTTCATCAGAAAACATTAGGTACGTAATAAAAGTTGCATTTTTCTTTGCCACTTGCGAGGTAGTTTTGAAAAATTCTATTGTACAGTCGAAATTGTCTTCATTGAGCTCTTGCAATTGTTGAATAGATGAGTTTTGAAAAATTGAGGTGTTTGAGTTTTAAGACTCTGGAAGGAGATTTCAGTTATCCCATGGTTTACGGTTTACACAACTTTTAGAATAATAGCAATAATGTCTAATAAAATGTGTTTAAAGTTTTAGTGACAAGGGGCATCCTAATGAGATTTATATCAAAAAGAGCACTTAGTTCTACATTGTCAAGTGCTTTTTCGTTCGTGCATTCGCTCCGCTAGTGATTAGGGTCCACTGGCTAATCACACCTTTTTACTGTAATTCTGGTTCATTATGTGTCTAAGGAAGTGGGCGCAGGCACCGGAGAAAGTCCAGCTGGTAACTCGGGATCCCTCTACATCTGAAGGTAGACAGTAACGAGACGCATTTGAATCGTTGGATAGTTGATTCTTATCTGTCATAATTATAGATTGTGTTTAATCTTGTTATGATACGGGCTGAAGAATTTCTTATTAACCAACCGCAGCGGGAATTAACGTTGTTACAGTAACTAACTTGCAACTATGAAAATCTACAAATAAAACAATGGCAGTTTCTATTGCTTATCTTCTTACGTTGCGGCTGCGTAAAGAATATAAGACAGGGGTTAGTAATATAATTCCTATTTAAGCAGGGGTTAGTTGGTTTACAGCTTTGAAGTTTCAATCTTGCTACTGCTACCATTTGTTCCTATCGGCTCCCACCGAACTTTACCTCTACACCGCACGCGCGTGAAGGTGTGGCATTGAGCTTCCCCTTCTTCGTTCGAGTTCATCTTCTGGACATTATCTTCCAGCCATCAACATCCATATGAACCACTATCCTGTATGGCAACACGTGGGGGCCAATCCAACATTTCACAAAAATTCAACGCAACTAACATAACCACTAATAGCATACTCGACTTAGTTATCCAGTTGTGTCGACGACTGCCACCTACGTCTGTAATCACGACCACCGAAGGCATCAAGACCTATTTCATTAGTTCTATCGCTACGTCGCAGCGCCGTGATCTCACACTATTATTGTCAAGAGCGCCAGCACCGCCAACAGTTGAACGCTACTACTGTAAGCTGTCCTTTTAGTGTTGGGCATAGCCATAAAAGCAAACAGTAGATCGACTTCTAGTGTTTTACTGTTTTTCAAAGTAACCTCTAGAAAGATTGTTACACTTTTACATTTGTTCAAACCAATTGTTAAAGCAGTTATTCCAGTCTTCATTTGGGATAATTAAAAGTGTCATTTTGGAGATATCAACTGCTTCTTCCGTTCACCACGCAGCTAATTTTTAATACTTTGGACAGTAAGAAGATCGTTGAAATTATTAATTCGATGTTTTGCTGCTCCAATCAACCGTCTTTCGAACTGTATGTGAACTCGCATTGTCTTGCTGGAGGATGACTAGTCGTTTTCGGTTGGTTTAAACAAATCGTTGCATACAAATTGGCATTAACTGTTTTTCGATCTTGTAATGGAATTGTAGCTACATGGCATGCTTTTGAAACAAACATTGCAATCATCGACATACCGCAGGAATGGATAACTTTTGTTGGATTCTCCTTATCTTGAAATACCCATACAACTAATTGAGGTTTGTCTACGAATTCAAAGGAATAAATTCATTATTCGTCACCACTCATTATGCTGAATTTTTTGAGCTTCTTTTGTTGAATTGGATCTAAGTTTTCCGGCGCTAATTGACACAAGCCGCTTTTAGCTTTTCAGTTAAAAGATGCGGAATTTAACGCAAACCTTTTTCACACCCAATTCATTATGCAGGATCGTTTGGATTGAGGTCGTTGAAATGCTTAGGATGCCTCAATCTTGCGATATGTTACTGGCACACAGCATCGATGTTTTTTTAGGCGACTGCTGTCCTTTACAGTACCAGCGGGGAACTGTCGACTGATGTGCTGCTTTATTACCAAAAACAGAAACCAATTCGGCAGGACATTATTGTTGATGTAATTTCATCCAAAAGTTTTAAAAAACATTTTCTCGACTCAATTCCATTTTTACCTTCATAAAACTTTGGATTTAGCTTAGCTAAGTGTTGAGGTCAATTTTGACTCTAGACGTCTCTATGCAGCTGTATGGTATACTAAAAAGACAGTTCTCGGTGAACAACCAAATGGTATCTGCGTTGTAGTAAACTCCACCTAAATAACAAACCAACTTTAGCTGAATAGATTTCACAAGGAGTTTAGAACGACCACCCGCCTTCGGCTGGATATAAAGACGACTTGAATGCTTACATCCCAACATCACAAGAATCTCAAATCTTTTTGTAGCAAATGCACTGTGTCTTATTTTCACATGAAAACAAACTTTAAAAACGGTTAAAATTGATTGGGATCTCGTTTTAACTTCCATATACGTAATTTCCCAAGCTTTGTTTTATAAAAGTATAAACTACGTAATTTACTGTTGCAAAAAAAATTTTATCGACTCAATCCCATTTTTATCTTCATAAAACTTTGGATTTAGCTTAGCTAAGTGTTGAGGTTAATTTTGACTCTAGACGTCTCTACGCAGCTATATGGTATACTAAAAAGACTTCTCCATGGTTCTCGGTTATTATTAAATAGCACAGTTTAAATATTTCTAATCAACCAGCCCGTAGCCAGATTAACTTAATATGAGTGGTGCTGGAAAATTTTAGAGCAACATGAGTTTTCAAGCAGTAAGAGCGTTAAGGGTTGTGTCATACTGATAAGAATGTGATATAGTTCTAGGAGTAATTGCAGAGTTTTTAGAGCTGTGGTTTCCAAGTCTCCATCCTTTACGTGGTGGTGCTTTTTAAACAGAGCTCGCTGCACTTAGATTGAAGAGGCAAAAAGCACTCCCTTAACCTCAAATTGTTAGGGGCTCTATGCCAAAAGGGTAAATGATACGAGCGAGTGAGAGTGTTACGAACGGAACCTCCGAGACACCAGAAGGTCTCTCTGAGTATATGGCTTTAAACCGGTAAATGAGGCTGTGCCGGTGAGAGCTTCTGTTTTCCTTATAGTCGTAAGATGTGACATGAGTAATAATAATCTGAGTAAAAGGTAAATGTTCTTAGTAAACGGTAAACCAATCTGTAGTGATACGCACGAGACTTCCACAGCATGCATACTTGTAAATAACTACGTTCTAAAGGAACGTTAGCTGTCATAGTGGCGCTGAGAGGCTTCAAGCTTATAGAGGGTGTCTACGTTTGCATGTTAAATGAACAACATAAATGAGTGTGTAGAAGTGTAGGTGTTAATAGAAGATTAGTTATAAGAAACACCGGAAACAGTTCTACCTTTGTTACGTACAATAAGCAGGAAGTTATCGACATCACAATAGCTACAAATTGTGCTTGTAGTATTATGAGAAACTGGAAAGTGTCTAATGCAAAAAGTTGTTTGGAGCCCAGACAACAAAACTTGAGAAAGAGAAAGTACTCTCTGGGCGTGGGCCTGTATTTTGTGTTTAAATCTTGCCAGTCAATAAAGCGGCCTCAGTCGAAACTATTTAGGTAACTGCATTCAAGTATGCAGAACAGGTATGCATTTAAACCTGAGAGATTTACAATTGATTTCTAAAAACTCAGTTTTGACTGCCTGGTCGTAGGTTTAAATCGGTTAAAACTCTCGGTTAGAAGCTGTCCAACATTGTTTTAACCTTTGCTATATACACCCCCAAATATTATGCTAATCTGATGAACGACTTCTTAGGTATTACATCGGTTCCATACTTTTGAGATGTGGTGTACATATATAGTACTTGATGGGGAAGTTGTGAATATGTGCTAGCTCTGTGTTGAAAACTGTAAGTAACGCGGACTTAAAACTTTTCTGAAATAACTTATTGCAGCACAGTCATGGGTAGTGCAAACGCAAACTCAGGCAGGGTTATCATTATACTGATGGAAAAAAGGCTTCTGATGTTGAGAAACCATTTAGAAACTTAAGGAGAACAGTTCGTAAGAAGTGGAACTGGGTTGGGGATGTCCAGGGGCAGATAATAGGGTACGCCAGGAGATTTTTTGTATTTTTTCTGGAGAGTGCTTGGAAGACGTGTTCTTTGTTTTGTTCTACCGTCCTCTCGTATTGATCCTTCATGAATTCCAGACCTGCATCTGTAAAAAGAATATGTTCCAGGTGACGAACTTTCTTTAAAGAATTGAAGCAGTCGAGGCGGTGCATCCTCTTATAGATGGCCTTTTCCTTTTTCCATGGTCGGAAAATCTCACATGGCTATGCGATGGCGTCCACTCAGTCTGGAAAGCAAAGCTACACTGCAGCAATAAATGAGCTTGTTTCTCCATCTCAGTGCCAGAACGAAGAAGATTCCGATAGATAGAAAGTTAGAGGTGTGAATCCTATAGTTTCAGGCGTATTGAACCTTGCCGTTTTTGTGCGATTCCCCTAACAAAATACTACTCAAATGTTTTAAACTGTAAGATTTTTTTCTTCAATCAAATTACTTTTGAGAATTTGCTTGAATAAACTTGTTACCTTCACAGTTCTATATCTAGTAGTCTCGTTAGGCAGCGTTATGCATGTCATCCTTATCCAGTCTTCAGACAGGATTTCAGTGGAGACACCATAGCTCTTGTAGCTTTATCTTGCCGTATAGCATTTTCTTCTTCTGATCTAATGATGTGAGGGCAAGCTTTCTTTTGCAATTTACACCTTGCTTGTGTTATGGAAATCAACCTCTGTATATATTTCGAGTTTGATAAGTTTTCATGCAAAGAAATAGCACATGAACCACAGAATAGATTGGTACATTTGCAACAAGTACAGTTTGGTCGCCTAACTTTACCATGTTCAGTTAACAAATCTTTAATTAAAATAAGAGAAGTTCAAAACAAATTAAAAACCGAGATGAATGCACAGAAAAGTGACGTCTTAAGTGGTGCTAAGAATTTAGTAAATCTACTTATTCCAAAATAAATTAGGCAACGTTTAGTATCAAACTAATATTCAAGTTTTAAAAGCTATACGAGACGCTTTGAGCTAGATAATTACTTACCTGGTTACACACCTTGCAGAAGACGTTTAATTTTAGTTATAGACAAACTTCTTATGGGACTGCTTTAGCAAACTTTCTAATTAGTAATGATGTAAAATGAATAATTAACTTTTTTCTTATTTTATTCAAATAGTAAGTTTTAGTCAAGCTGTTTAAATTTACCTTGGTTATGATAATAATTCTGATGGTCATGTTGTATTTAAAGCAGAAAGAAAAAAGTCAAAGTTAAATGCAAAAGGTAGGTTTTAACAATTTTTTAGTAACCAGGACTCCCTTCTACCGTATTTATAATGTAAATAAAAAACTTATGTACTTGTTATTCACTTCAAATCAGAAGTGAAAAATTATTATATCAACGAAGCAAGGTATATAGCATAAAATTACGCCGTAACGTACAATTTACTAGAGAGTTGCTACATGATCTTACAAGTATTTTATCTACAGAGTAGTATATTAGTCAGAATGGAGTTTAATTAACCAGGGTGTTACGTTAAATTTTTCTCTTCTTCAATTAGGAGCCGTACACTATGCACTCAAGAACAAAAATTAGGAATGGCGAGTGAACGTGATTAAAAATTGCGTACAAAATAAGGAATTCTATTTTTTAATATTTATCATAGAGAACTTTTTATAACAAATAAATAAAAACGATTGAGTATGATAATAAAATGATACGTAATAAACACATGTAGCCCATTAAAGTGCAATTTAGCAAGATATAATCGTCTTAAAACATGATATAAAGAAATATGAAGAAAACTAATTGGATAAAAAAGTATCAAGATGCTTTAGTACATTG
>VTPC01001377.1:0-10101 GCA_011009095.1 Ignelater luminosus
GGAGCTGCACTAACTGCACCTAAACCACCTGAAGTAGCCGTTCCAAATGGCTGCACCACTGGATGTCCTGGTAAAAATGGAGCTAAATGCTGTTTAACGCCAATAGGTCCCATTCCAGGTCCACCTCCTCCGTGTGGAATACAGAAAGTTTTATGTAAATTCAAATGAGAAACGTCACTACCATAATCTCCAGGTCTGCATAAACCAACTTGCGCATTCATATTAGCACCATCTAAATATACTTGACCTCCATTTTTATGTATTATGTCACAGACATCAGCTACTGTCTCTTCAAATACGCCGTTTGTTGAAGGGTAAGTAATCATTAAACAAGATAATCTGTTTCGGTACTTCTCAGCTTTAGCTTTTAGGTCATCCATGTCTATTGAACCATCTTGTCGCACCTTAACCGGTTCTACCCGCATCCCTGCCATTTGTGCACTAGCAGGGTTTGTCCCGTGGGCACTTACGGGGATTAGACACACATCTCTGTGTTTATCGCCTCTAGCTTCGTGATAACACTGAATAGCACGAAGACCCGCATATTCTCCCTGTGCTCCGCTGTTCGGTTGAAAACTAATTCGATCATATCCTGTTATCGTACAAAGATCTCTCTCTAGCTCTGCGAACAGTTGTTGATATCCTAAAGATTGCTCTAGGGGAGCGAAAGGGTGAATATCCGTAAAGTGCTTAAATGAACAAGGCATCATTTCGGTAGTGGAATTTAGTTTCATCGTACACGATCCCAAGGGTATCATTGAATGGACCAGCGACACGTCTTTATTTTCTAACGTTTTCATGTATCGCACAAGCCTTGTCTCAGAGTGATGCGAGTTGAATACCGAATGAGTTAAATAAGGGGAAGTTCTTTTAAATTCGCTGCGTGGAATTGAATTGGCGCGGACGTCCAGTTTATCGTCTATAATTTTTTGAGCCTTTTGTGCACTACCAAAAATGTAGAAAATATCATCTACGTCTTCTAATTTTACGGTTTCATCCAAAGCAACTCCTACAGCACCATCTTCGTAATAACGTAAATTAATTTTTCGTTCATGTGCCCGTTGTTTAACTTCATCTGCTCCTATCTTGGGTTCAATTCTTAGCGTATCAAAAAACAATTCATTTGTTAGATTGTTCCCATCCTTTTTCAAACCGTAAGCGAGTACCTGAAAAAGAAAGAAAATAATAAATCAAGTTTGACCTTTTTAAAGAATCATTTAATTTCAGTAGAAACATTTAATTAAATGTCTCTCGTTTAAGAAAAATATCATGAACTAAATTTAAAAGATTAAAAAAGTCGAGGCGAACGTTTCATTTGCTCATAAAAGAAGGAAAAGCATTATTCTGGTATCTTCGTATTTTTCAATTTGTCTAGAACTCCAACACAAGATTGCTTTTTTTCCGTTCTATATTTCAGATCTTCAACTGAGAAAAGGTCGTATGCAAGTAACCGGAAGATAAAATTGAAAAAGTTTTATAAAAGGGCATTTGAGCTTTTTTTTTATTTTCTACATAATTTAATTTATAAGGGATTTTTTCCTAAAATATCAAAAATAATAATAAAGTCATTTTTTATTAAAAGCATGCTTTGTATGAATTTAAAGTCAAAGAAACAGAGAATTATGATAATTCCCAAAAGAATTGTTTACCGCCTATTTAGAAAAAAATATAAGAGAAAAAATTAAAATAGAGCTCGTCAGTTCGAACTGTATTGAATAAAATATGACAGAGAAATGTCTACATTTCAGCAAACATCGTGTTGTTTTGCCCACTAGTTACCCTAGAGGATTTGGTATTCAAAATATAACATGGTTAGAGAAGGGTTTGGTATTTATTATAATGTTATTTATTGTGGTGGAAATCCTCATTTCTCTGTATGTTTTAAACAAAAACTTTAATGGAAAACAAAACCGTATTAAAATGATTTCTTAATGAATCTAATTTGTAGAATCCAGTTTGTCTTACAGTATCCGTTAACTCATTGTTGCTACTCTAATCTTTCAAATTGCTCTTATTCACAATTGTCTTTAGTCTGTATATATTCAAAGCTATTATCAACCAGTTGCCTTGTTTAGTTTCTACAGGTCTTCCAAAACACCAAATTTTCATTAAGTGTGTAATTATTCTCTAAGGCATTCTACAACCTGAACGCTCTTGAGACATCTTAAGGGTAATTCAATTCCGAATTCCAATTTACCCTACTAGATTTTTAATGGCTGATGAGGAAATCGTAGAAGGTGTATTTTTTTAAGAATAAAAATGTTAAACGTCGTTAGCATAATATAATGTTTTACTGCTGAAAGGTTTTTTTTTATAAAATGAGTATCGATCAAAAGAGCTAACTGACAGAAAAATTACAAAGCTTTGTTTAAGACATTGATAGATAGATAGATAGATAGACATCTTTTGTATTTTACAACAAAGAATTTGGAGCGTTTAAAACAAATTGAAAATGAAAAATTAACTGACAATGAGGGCTGAAAGACTCGTTACTGTATCTGTTCCAAAAAGCGTCAATACTGTTACATTAACTGATTGAGATTGATGAATGGTGTGTAAATATACCTTTAACTTATACCTTGACCAATTCATATGGTAAACAAGTTTTTCGTGTAATGCATGTTATAATATAAAACGAAAAGCCTGCTAAAAATAAAAGTAAGTATAGTGCAAACCTTTTCCTCGCCTTTAAATAATAATAATTGAAATTAAATTAAACTTGAATTGTGATAAACTTCCACGAGTGCAAAAGATATTTGGAGCAAACTCCTAAAAGAAGTCTTGTTGAATATTGAATAAATAAACAACTGTTGGGCAATAAAAAGCCATTAACTTAACTTGGATAAATTTTATTCTTTCAGATTATTTTTTTGTTGCGGCTCTACATAAACGAGAAGAAAGCAGAATTACTTTATCTTTTAAAAGCCTCCAATGCCTTTGCCTACTAAAAGTGAAAATTGCGAATTTTGGAAAGATCAACACTGTATAGGAGCAGCAAATTAGTGTTTGTCTTTAAATCCATTTAAAGTTGGGAATGGTTTTTTTAAAATTAAAACAGTTTTTGTTGACAATGTTCAGTCCGGTTTGTGTTTACGCTAGTAATAGCAAACAAAGAACCTCAGCAGTGTTATAGAATTCATGAATAATAATCAGAGCTAGCCCTATCAGGCCATACAGGCAATAACCTTATCGCTTTTTGCTTACTAAATTCTGCAATTTTTATAAATGCATCTATAATAAATGCAACATTCTTCAATAGTACATTTTATGGCCACAATTTGCGTGGTTCCAAAAAAAATAGTCATTCTAGTTTTCCTTACTGATAGTTGGTGTTTGGCAATTTTTCAGAATTGGCAAACCATTGCAGATCTAGTACTGCATTCATTGATTTTCGATTTATGCGTCAAAGAGTCTGGATCTGCATGAGGAATCTATAACATGTGATCTTTTATTTGAAACTCAGCAAGATCTAGGAATCGCAAAAACTTTCTGCAGCCCTTAAACATTTTGCCCGACTCATAATATTCCAATCTTCAGTAGGAATTTCTAACTAGCTAGACGTTGCAATGACATTGTTATCTACTCTTGATTAAGAATAAACATCTTCAGCGAGATTTACTAAAACAGTTTTAATTTAGACCGGCATTTTATTGGTCATACAACAAAAAATGTGCAATGGAATGAAAACGTCAATAAAACCAAATTTAGACCCAGTTTAAGCTAAAACTCTATTGGTAAATCTGACTCCTTATGTCTAACTGACGAAAGATTACTTGCATTCTATTCTTTCAACCTCTAACATTGCAGAAAAAATATGTCCAGTCAGTATAAGTAGTTTCAGCAAGGAAACATTAGGAGAATCTAAAAACAATAGTAATTGCCTTATCTAAGCTCGTGTTATAGTGTGTCAATTCCCTTTACCTCTTTGGGGTAAGTCTCAGTCAACCCATTGGACAATCGATTTTGTGGGACAATGGGGTCCAGAATTGTGTTTTTCCAGATAGTTTCTTGTAGTAAGTCACAATTGTTGCACCAACCAAAGTATAATTTCCAACTGTCCATTTGTTCTGCTCTAAGAGTATCACTGTAGCAGCCGATTTATTCCTACATTATTAAGGTTTTTCGGCAAACTGTGGAAGTTTTTAAAACCCTAAATGTTCATTCATTCAGATCTTCTAGGCATTACAGGACAAGTAAATCCTAACCTTTTGTAAATCTCTTTAGAAGAACTTCGATTTTTCTATTTTGCAATGTTAACATGAAAAACAAAATTTTGAGCATACCTCGAGAGCCTGAACTACTAAACCTACAAAAATACATAGAGCCTTTCATGTAGCGAAATTAATTCTGCATAACCGATACAAAAAGAGATACTTTTTAAAAACTAAATTCTTGCTACGATTTTCCAATTGCATGTTTGGTTAAAGCTCACCTCGAAAAAAAAAGAAGAATTGACAAGCTGTAACTAGAGTTGTGACTAAAATTGTTTTCTAACGTTCTAAGAGCTTGACTAACAAAATAACAAGATGAATAAATAAATTAAATAAATAACACGAAAACTATCCCTTGTCGTTACACCCTGAACAAATTTTAATCACACTAACGACTAACAACAAATTATTCCAAAATAGTTCCAATATCGGTAAACTTTGTTTTGGAATGAAGAAATGTAAAAGATTTAACAGAAGAACAAATACGAGGTTTACCAAAGGCTGTTAAATATTTTTATTTGACTTATACGAAGATGTGGAAAGATTGCTTTAGAAATAGAAATATTTTCCTCAAAAAACAACAACAAGAATTTGTTTTACCACAAATTTTAGAGCAGAGGACACCTCGATTTGCTGGTCGTCCTACAAGCGAGTTTGGTGAAGCTCATATCGAACTAAATTAAGAAAAACATGAAAATATTCAATACCAACTTTCTTCTGAAGAATTAGCTTTCACGACACATAATAGCTTAAAGGCATCTGAAGCTACAAAGGCAGCAACGGTCTTGAAAGAAGCCGCTATGACAATACCAACAAGAGCCTCCAAAATACTGAAACGTTTAAGTAATCAGTCTCATAAGGTTCTTTCGGGAGATGAAGCTTTACGCATATTCCTGGAAAACGAGTACACCAAACAGCAGTATAACAACACTAGATCTGCATTTATGGGAAGAGGCTGCTATGCATTCTCTGCTTGTGGCAAAGTACAGAAATAAAAACAATTGACTCGATAACAGTTAGTAAAGTAGGTGCTGAAATAAAACTACAGTCTTAGTTAGATCATACAATAGAACGATTGATTTCGGTCCAAATTTTAGTCTTGGAAGCTTAGTTTCAGATTGACAATAATTAGTAAATTGGGGTGCGATGGCAGCTCCGACCAATATATCTACAAACAGAAGTTTTTGGCCAACAATTTATCAAACAGTGACATTTTCTTCGCATCTCTGGTAGCTGTTCGTTTGATAAGAAATAGTGATAGCACTATCACTTAGCAAAATCCTCGTTCATCGTCAACTCGCTTTTGCAGTCGTATACATTTTTATTTCGAAACAGACACAGCTGAATTTGCAAAGAAAGAAGTCGATAAAGTAAAAAAAATTGAAGAGCTTCAGCTTTCTACTCTTAACATTAACTGTCGCAATATACAACTTAAACACATACTAAACTTTACGATGATCGATGGTAATGTATGTGGGGCGAGTCCCAAAGAAATGAATAAGATCGACATTATAAGAAAGAAAGATATAAATCCATGTACCCTACAGTATGGGCTTTCATCGCTTCACGCCTGGATTAGGTTCTTTGAATGTTTATTGCATGTGTCCCATCGCTTGGAATTGAAAAAATGGCCAGTTCACGGAGAACTCGACAAGAATGTTTTAACATCCAAGGGCCTACTTGTAGATGTCCCAAAAGCAGGTGGTTCTGGAACAACAAATGATGGAAATACACCCCGACGTTTTTTCAGAAATCCACGTTTATCAGCTCAAAAAAATGGAGTAGACGAGAGGGACTGATACAAGGATTTTTTTGTTATTTTACAGACAGTTAATTGCGGTCTTATATTAATTCTAACGCATTTGATCAATACGCTTTTGATACGGCTAATTTGTTTGTAGAACTTTATCCTCGGTTTTACATGTCCGTTTCCGTTCATAAGGTATTGATCCACGGCTACCAAATTATTAAAACAGCTTTTATAGCTATTGATCAATTGTCAGAAAGAACACCAGAACACTCTGTACAATATTACAAAATATTTGACCAAAAAAACTACAAAAATTAATGTTGTCCCACTTTTACAGTCATTTCGCTCACAATGGCAGTGACTTGAAAGTTTCATTTTAGTCAAAAGATGGAAATAACTCTTGAAAATTTTTGAGCAATGATTTACTACGACCTTCGACGTGGATTATCTCAGCAGCAGTGCATCGATCAACTCACTTCAACTTTTGGCGATGCGGCACCATATAAAACCACTGCGCGTCACTGGTTTAGTGAATTCAATCGTGACCATTGTTTACTCAGTGACCAATTTAAAGAAGGTCGTCCAAAATCGGTGGTTGTGTCAGAAAACATCGGTGCTGTGCGCGAACTGATAATGCAAGATCGTCATGTAATATACCGGGAGGTTGAAGCATCCCTAGGCAATAGTATGACTAGCATACACAAGATCTTACATGACCATTTAGCCGTGAAAAAGATTTGTTCGCGTTAGATTCCGCATAATTTGACAATCGCTTAAAAAAAATCCATCGTGATGCATCAAAAGCCGTGTATAACGTCTACACAGGTGGTGACTGTATGGGTCGAACCCAACAAAACTTGTTCAGGCAAGAAGTACTTTGGAGCAAATGGGGGCCTGTTTTTGGGATAAATGAACTTGTGGCTACAGTGCCACTGCAGGATCGTGGAACGGTCAATTCTGAATCGTATTCAACCATTTGTTTGCCAGAATTCTTTGGAAAAATAAGAAAAAACAACCAGCGACGCAGGATCATCCTTCACCACAACAATGCGAGCTCTTATTACCATTGTTACTATTATTCGCAATTACTCTTGTTGATTGTAGTTTTGATCTTGTGCTTAAGTTCACCAATCGATTGAGTTAACCAATTAGTGCCGAAGTATACCTATGTTAAGTAAGCATTAGTTTTATATTCTTCCTACTTTCTCATGATTTACTTACAACAGTTTTGACTTTGCAAATTGTAAAGAAACCTCACTGTCAGTTACACTTTAGTTTTCTAGATAAAATTGCAAACAACCAAGAATATAAACTTATGCTCGATGTGTAGAGTCACTAAATCTATTTTACTAGCGTTTTATTGGTTATTCAAAAAAAGATTAAGTATAGTGCTAGTTAAACCAGATTTAGACCCAGTTTTAGTGAGTCTGACTGTTGGTGTCTGCAAGGTTAGAACCCAAAACTTTCTCGAGCCAACGAGATTCTTCAAATTATAAAAACTTTTGTTGTAAGTTTCACTTCAGTAAGTGTGCAGTAATGTATAGTTTTTGTTTGATTTTGTCTTTACACCCAGTAAGTTTCTACCACGCTTTCAAAAATAAAATTACAAAAACGCATACTGCGAAGAAGAATTTGAAGCATAAGTTTCCTAGCATATCATGAGGTAAGTAAACAGAATGCAATACTTATACTTGTATGACTTATTCTTCAACACTGCCTTAATGTCTTGAAGGCTGCATTGAAACTAAATTTAAAAACGACGTTTGGGAATATTTTTTGTTTTATTTGAAAGCTGCCCAACATCTGTGCTACGGCATACTAGCAAATGCAAAGAAATTTTTAATATTTTGCAGTGTTGGATCAGTTAATTGCTGGTGATCTTTCATCAGTGGGTCATATAATGTAAACCATAATTTAAAGAAGACAAGGTTATGCTTATTGTCAGCAACACCAGGAATTCGTTGATGAGCCTAAATCGTTTGAAAGTACGTCCCTACTGTTAACCATTATGACCAACTTTAACCCAGTTCCACAAGCTCAAAAATTATTTTCACAAGGATATGGCTTGTGCTATTAACCGTAGTAGATCACTTTGTCAGAACATATTTTTGATTTATGATTATAGGTTTAGACTATCAATTACCTTTTAAAGAACAATTTTAAAGATGCAAAAGCATTAGATTTTATATAATATTTAAATTGGTATTAACAAAATACCCAAAATAGAAATGGATCTATATTTTTAAAAATATTAAGTAACAGTTGAAATTCAAAAACGTTTTTTCTTATAAAATCTAGATTTATAAGCAAACTACTGCAGCATCAAAGACCAAAAGTAGAAAATTCTCTTTGTTCCAAATAAAAAACTTACCAAAGTTAAATTGTGTATCCTAGTTGAAATATCTTTCAATCCTTGCGGTCCATGGTAAACAGCAAACATTGCAGACATATTAGCCAAAAGTGCTTGTGCTGTACAGATGTTGCTAGTAGCCTTATCTCTTCTAATATGCTGTTCTCTTGTTTGAAGAGCTAAACGATATCCATCTCTTCCTGCAGCATCCCTTGTAACACCAATCATTCTTCCTGGCATTAATCGAACAAGTGATTGATTGCAAGCGAAGAATCCAGCATGCGGACCACCATATCCTAATGGAACTCCTAGACGTTGTGATGTTCCAACAGCAATATCAGCACCAAACTCGGAAGGTGGACGCAATAAAGTTAAACTTAACAAATCGGTGGCGCAACAGACTAAGGTTCCATGAGAGTGGGCCTTTTCAGAAATTTCACTGAAATCTAAGACATTCCCTTCTGTATCTGGATATTGGAAAAGAATTCCAGCAATATCCCTGTTGGAAAAATCAGCTTCAAAAACGTCAACTACATCAACAGCTAATCCCAATGAAGACAAACGTGTTTCCACAACAGAAATGGTTTGTGGATGTAATTTATGTGAAACTAACATTCGTCTTCTTTTATTATGTCTGAAGCATAACGAGAGAGCTTCAGCAGCGGCAGTGCCTTCATCTAAAAGTGAAGCATTTGCTACTTCCAAACCGGTGAGTTCAGCGACCATCGTTTGATAATTTAAGAGACCTTCTAAACGTCCTTGAGCTACTTCCGGTTGATATGGTGTATACTGTGTAGTCCATCCAGGGTTTTCGAAGATATTTCGCATTATAGTATGTGGTACGCAGCAGTTGTGATAACCCATTCCTAAATAAGAACGCCATATCTGGTTTCTCTCGGCAATTCCTCGTATTCTATTTATCAGTTCGTACTCGCCTGTGAACAAAAAGAATATTTTAATTGTATGCACTTAAAGACCCCCTGCGAACTTTAGTAAGTTGGTTTGACCTTTTGGTTATTTGTCAATGATCTATTGATTGCACATGTAGTAAACATAATTAGGCAAGATGTAAGCTAATTGATAACATGCACATAAAATTGTGTCAATAAAGATAAATTATTTGCTAATGATTACTTAATTGTTTTAAACAGAACTCTTTTATGGATTACATTACAAAATACACGTTAAGCATGACTTATATTTACGCAGTTTTCGTTGTTGTTACCATTTATGTTAGACAGTAGTAAAATTTATTTGGAAACGAGATATTTATATTTGTACAAATAATTAACTTGAAAATAACTTTACTATTTTTCCAGAACAAAAGTCTAAGTATGTAATTAAATAAAGAGAAAGGAAACATATTTTATACATTACATTGCTAGTAACGGTGTAGGCTTAGTTGTAATTAATTTTTTATGATTTTGAAAGTACCTGTGGAAGACCCTAAATTGTTAAACTGCTGTAATGGCAATTTAACTAAAGAAAATTAATTTAGAAAGAACAAAGCAGTTAATCAGACAGGTTTTTAGATTGTTTGATGATTAAACCTTTGCGTATTTATACGAGGGCTGTTTGACGGAAGCGTGACTTTCCGCTAGATGGCGCTGATATCGGTAAATCGAAAACATTAGCATATACGCCAGTCTTTTAGAGGCTGAACCTCCAAATTTCATGTCAATCTGTGAAATAGTATACATTTGACAGTCATAGAAATCAATTAAGTTTATGCTATTTTGTAAATATGGAAAAACGTGAATTTCGTGTTTTAATTAAACATTATTTTTCAC
>VTPC01001377.1:20402-37191 GCA_011009095.1 Ignelater luminosus
GATGACGCCTGGATGGCTTTTGAGCCATTATCACTATCAACCAAAGTCCCAACTTGATAGGACATCTCATTCCTCAGAAACTTTGAAACTACGATCCTATGACTACCAGCCACCAAAGTTCTGCCTCGATACGTCAGTATCAAACGGCTGTAGCAAAAGAAATGGGTATTCTCAAGCCGTGGAAATATGTGATAAGTATCAAAAATTGTAACATACCTACTGTAGTTTGAGCCAATTCCACAAAGAGTCAAAACCCATAAAAATTATACCGAGTCGCTTAGCAATGCTTTCATCCTTGTATTACACACTTACATATGTAAGTAGTTAATAAATAACAGAATACATTGTTAAAATAGTTAACTTTTAAAGCATTGACCGACCATTGGTGTGATATAGTTTATGCCAGTGAGGAATGTAAGTATAATCCATTCTCTGTCAAAGGGGCAAACTTAATTATGGCACGGCATTCAAAATGTTATGTTCCTTATCCAATCCAAAACGTCGGACTTTGAACGCCCATGGTATTTCATGATTCATATTCTTTATAAGATAAGCTGAAGTACAACAACTAGCAAAAAAAGTGGGTATGGTTTAAGCAGTACTACAGCAGTTGAAGGACCTTATAAAATATGCCTTAACCATAACCGTAACAATCTTCTAATTTTTAATAAAGTCTTATCTTCTCAGTAAATAATGATTGACCAGTTTATCCAACACGCTGCCTTAATGAAAGACCCAATTGATCATCAAATGTTTTTAAAAAGGTATTGGAATTTTACCATAACGTTCATTTGGATATTGATATGTATCTGTAAACGATGTCTTTATTATTTTATCAGTTTTATCCTTTTCCATTAAGAAAAGTTTGTACCTGCTCCTCAGTTTCTTTAGTTCAGTTTAAGTCTTCACTGCTGTGAAATAGTTTCAGTGCAAAGAAGAATTAATATTTGCATTGGTTTTATTAACACTTTCTATCAAAATTTTATATTAGAGATTTGCATTTAGAAACTAGTACAGCTTTTAAATAGAAATCGACAGGGCCATCTTCTCAACAAGGTACCCGAGGCTCGGACGTTAAACTCCACGATTTATAGGAAGCTCTTCGAGTGGGATCTTTCATGTCTGATGAATTGTTAAATAGTTAATATGACACTGGCAATTGAATTTCTCCATATTCTATTTAGATTCTCGAGTCCAAAGTAGCAAAAGTACATTTGGGTAGAATACACTAAAACTAGGAATCTAAACTACAATCTGCACTATTAAAGATCCTTCTGATGAAACGTAATTAGCAATCTTAGTTTAAGTTGGCCCTAGACGGTCGTTCCACCTCATGTGCTCACATAAACACTGTTGGCATTTCGAATGTCTAGAAGACATATTTGCTCTCACATTTTTGAAACATGGCAGCAGTTCATCAACCAGGTTCTCATAGTTTTCAGCTTTTGTATTCCCAAAGACGTTTGTCACCACAGTTTTGATGATAGCGCATTGCCTCTAATAAAGCGTTGACATCATTATAGAATACCAGGTCATCTTGTTTTGAAAATAAATACTGCAGTTCTTGCATTCTTGTCCCTTTGTCTAATAAATCCCATCCTTTGGGCCTTAAAGCTAAAAGTTCTGCTTAATTTTTTGACAAATTCAAATCACGGACTAAACCATTCAAATCGGACTGGCTTATTTTATGGGGCTCTTCGGTCATGTCAACAAAGTCAGGGCCCGTTTCTCTATTTTCTTGGACCCCCATGTCATTTGGTGAGTCCTCTTCACGATTCAGAGTACATAATCTGGTGGGAATGGTATAGGAAGGTCGATAGTATTGTGCAGCACAGGTCTTATACCTGAAGGAAGTTTTGGGTATTTTACTTTACTTCTTGAGTTATTCGATATGCCAGCGATTTTAGTTGTACAACAGTACATAGGAATCAGCCAAAATTGGTCCTGTAACAAAATCTTTGTCTATCAGTGTTTAAAACAGTATTTAGTACAAATCCTGGAAATCTGACAGATTTCGCCCTGTATATTACTGATAACTTAAAGATTTGGAAGATTTGGTAGAGGTTAAGTAAAAAATTAATTTGAAATTATAGTTTTTAACATATTACCATTGGCTACTTTACCAAATCTGGATTAGATAAAATTATTTTATTAAAATGATGATGCAGGATAGTTTCAATAACTTTAAATGGTTTTAATAATTTGACAATAAATTAAAATTGCGGATTTTTCTAGCTGTTTTACTGATGCAAAATTACGTTTGTTTGATTTACGTTTTACGATCAAAAATAAACCATGACCTACGCTACTATTTTATAATTTGAAACAGATAATATAGGTAACAATTTCCTTATTTAATTGCTTTAACTGGCGTTTCAAACAGGAATATCCTGTTTAAACTTTGTCTTAATTTAGTTGTACTGTCAGAAGGTATTTTACGCTTAAAAGGCGAATCACAAATAATTTTGGAATAATTGTGTTCGCGCACAAAAAACAGGTTGATAATAACAAAACAGAATATTATATGTACTATGCATTAATTAAAATCTAACAAAGGCTATTTTATTACAATAAAGCACAAAGGCTCTAATGAAACATGCGTCACTTCTGTAATTTTTAAAGCACATTCGTGCACTGTTATGAGGAAACAATAATGTGATATTCTCTTTCATTTGATTATACAGGATGTTAGTGAACTAATAGTAGTCCGTGAGACAGGTGGTAGGGGATATCAATACAAACAGAAAAGTTCCAAATCTCAACGATTTTCCCAGAAGTGATTAATAAAGTTCCAAACTTTCACACGTTATTATCAATAACTAAAGAAGATTCTACTTCGAGATTTGGTCAGAAGATTGATCTCATCCAGTCTAATATAATAGTACTGTCCAATTTTTTTTTGTAAATTTATTAGTTTAGCCACAGAAGAACATAATGCATTACGAGAAATGCATGAATAAAATTAGAGTATTCCAAAAGATATAGTGCGTTTATGACTGACTACTTATGGTAAGTATTTCACAGCGGGTCCCTCAAAAAATCAACAAATACAAGTAGTGGCACGCGTCAGAGACGATTGGGTAAACCAAGGACCGTATTGAGATAATTTATTTTTCTAACATTTTAGTTTAAAACTATTTAGGAAAGTAAAACTTATCTCAATAAGACCCTGTGTCAATGTTAGAAAAGGTCTTCACAGGTAAGCGGATTTATGACACCCTGCTGTGACGAACTTGTAAGATTTACTGTAAGCTAAGTGGCAATTAAGTCATAAACGCACTATATCTTTTGGAATACTCTACTAAGAGAATTGGTAACTGCACTAGTTGAAAAGGAAATTTAGTACTCCGAAAGTAAATAAACACTTTCTCTTACTTTAACCCCAGTCAAGCCAAATATTCCAGTAAATTGTGAGTGGTTTGTCCACTTAGTTTAGATCAGAAGATTCTAGGAAACTTGTAGTAAAAATGACAGTGCAATGTAATGAATGATTGATGGTCAGTGATGTTGCTGAAAAGATTTTTACATAATTTTTATAAAATGCAGCTTGAACCAACGTTTTTGGTTTTAGTTATCTTCTTTAATTAAGATACGCAATAAATTAATGAATTAAATTATGGTTTCTAGGATAACCTAACACCAAATTAGCTACAAGTAACTTTTTTAATTTACTTTCTTCAATTATTCCCTACAAGCCAGCATAAAAGTCAAGTTTTAAACGATTTGTACAATACAATTGTGTCGCTCAAAGAAGTATGTGACACTAACACTTCTAAGTAGAAGGTGGACGTGCAACAAACAGAAGATTATTTACGGTTTTATAACAAAGGATTCATCTCAGGTAAAACTTCTTAGAAAACTTAACTCAACTTTCTAATGATTTATTAGGGGGTGCCTTCCACATGTTCTTAAAAACGGCGCAAGATAGAAACAACTTTCTATTTCAAATGACCTGTTTCACGGACCACTATTAGTTCACAAACACCATGTATACAATAAAAGCATTTGTAATCAATAACACAAAAATACAATTAGGAGTGTGTACTGATTACTGAATGACGGATAAAGTAAATATAGATAATAAACTTTGCAGTTAAATTTCACTTTGTCATTTCCCTTTTGTTGATTTATTATTTCAAATATTGTATTAAAACAGTTAATTCAAGTTTTATTTTAACACCCCAAATTTTTGGATTAATGTGATTTAAAAAAATCATAAAAAGATCTTTAAAGAAAATCAAATCAAATATAACATGCTAGTTATGTTGTCAGTGTTTTTTTAATATTGCTTAGTTTAACTTGAGGAATGTGTGTTTTATTATTTTTATTTATGTACAATAAAATTCTTAATTGTTATAACTCATTCATAAAATAATAAATTGCATTCAAAATAACCGATTAAGAAATACGCCTTTTGCATAGGCAACCTAAGATACACCACATCAAAACATTGATGGCCCTCTGCTGGGAATTGCCTAAAGTAAACGGCCAACATCATCGGTCACGTGACCGGCGTTTCTTGCTACGTGTTCGTCTTGTCAGCCAAATCTTCGAAAGTACCGTAAAGTTGTGGCAAGAAGGGCCCCACATTTCGTGTAACGGTGACGAGTGCAGCGTGTGTAAGCACAATAAGTGCATTTTAGTTGTAATTAACACACCCTGCCAAAATGGGGAGTAAGTATTTCATTTAATTTATGTATTTAACCTCTTCCTACTATTATGAATTTCATTTAATTCCACTTTTGTGTATTTGTAATGAACCCATGTGGTTACTTCCATGTAACAAGTTGTAAATCTGCTTGATTTCTAATAAACTATTCTTTTTCCAGTTAAATTTTTGGAAGTTATTAAGCCGTTTTGCAGTATTTTACCAGAAATAGCAAAACCTGAACGAAAGGTATGCAGCTTATATTTTAATAATTTTTAAGTTTTATATCGATTGTAAAATCATATGCTTATACTCATATTGCTCTAATTAATAGGTTTTTACATTTAGTTGTATAGTGTTCAGTTTAATTTCTAATTTTCATTCAAGTATTCTGTAACAGATGGTTAGACCTCATGCTCTACTTTGTTACAGATTCAATTTAGGGAGAAAGTACTATGGACTGCTATCACATTATTCATCTTCTTAGTATGTTGTCAAGTAAGTAGAAATCTTCAAATCCGCTTTATTACGTAACTCATATAGATAACAATAACATAATATTGATAAATTATAATTTTAAATGATAAATTTTACCAATGAACAATTATGTGATATTATTCTTGCGTATTCTCTAGATTCCTTTATTTGGAATTATGAGTTCAGACTCTGCCGATCCATTTTATTGGATTCGTGTTATCTTGGCATCAAATAGAGGTACATTGATGGAACTGGGAATTTCACCAATCGTCACATCTGGACTTATCATGCAACTGTTAGCCGGAGCAAAAATAATTGAGGTTGGAGATACACCAAAAGACCGAGCCCTGTTCAATGGTGCCCAGAAATGTACGTTCCATAATTTTCTACTCGACTGTTTTTATATTTACGAATATGTTTTGTTGCAGTATTTGGCATGGTGATAACAGTCGGTCAAGCTATTGTATATGTCATGACAGGAATGTACGGTGACCCTGCCGAAATTGGAGCTGGAGTTTGCTTGCTCATCATTATCCAATTATTCGTGGCTGGTTTAATTGTACTTCTCCTTGACGAATTATTACAAAAAGGATACGGTCTCGGTTCTGGTATTTCACTCTTCATTGCCACCAATATTTGTGAAACTATTATATGGAAAGCATTCTCACCAGCAACCGTCAATACCGGAAGAGGAACAGAATTCGAAGGAGCTGTAATTGCTTTGTTCCATCTTTTAACGACACGTCAAGATAAAGTCAGAGCCTTAAGAGAAGCCTTCTACCGCCAGAACTTACCTAATTTAATGAATCTGTTGGCTACAATCCTCGTATTTGCTATAGTTATATACTTCCAAGGCTTTAGAGTTGATCTGCCTATTAAAAGTGCTAGATATCGTGGACAATATTCAAGTTATCCCATTAAATTGTTTTATACTTCAAATATTCCCATCATTTTGCAATCTGCACTCGTCTCTAACTTGTATGTTATTTCTCAAATGTTAGCTGTTAAATTTCAGGGTAACTTCTTAGTTAATTTATTGGGTGTTTGGGCAGATGTAGGGGGTGGTGGTCCTGCTAGATCGTACCCTATAGGAGGCTTATGTTATTACCTGAGTCCACCTGAAAGTGTAGGGCATATACTCGAAGATCCTGTACATGCTTTCATGTATATTCTATTTATGTTAGGTTCATGCGCATTCTTCTCGAAGACATGGATCGAAGTATCAGGCAGTTCAGCTAAAGATGTTGCTAAGCAACTTAAAGAGCAACAGATGGTAATGCGTGGTCATAGAGACAACTCTATGATTCATGAACTTAATAGGTACATACCTACTGCAGCTGCCTTTGGTGGGCTCTGTATCGGAGCGCTGTCTGTTTTGGCCGATTTCCTTGGGGCCATCGGATCTGGTACGGGTATTCTTTTGGCTGTGACCATCATCTACCAGTACTTTGAAATATTTGTGAAAGAACAAAGTGAGATGGGTGGTATGAGCGCATTGCTGTTTTAACTTTTTTTTTTAATTTATAATTTGTTTTCTTTTTTGAAATCGAAATACTATAAAGGGAGAGGTCCTATCCCGACCAATGTGATTTTGTTGTAACAAATGTTTATTATCGTAATATCTATAATTTTAGTGCGTTTATATTATAAGTGCTATAGATATAAAGGTAGTGAATATTTGGTCATGGTCAGAGGACTTTATTTTGTACAAAATATTTAAAAAACATAGTAGAGACTATCCATTTTTTTATACTAAGCCATCTCTAATCGCAAATGTTAACGATTCATTGTACATCCACATTTAACGTTAATATTGTATATTTATAGTTGAGACTATCTTAGTATGTTATTAAATTAAAAATTTCATACAGTACGGTTGTGTTAATGAACACTTAAATAAATTAATTAAGACTTGAAATTGTACTTTTTAATTTCCTGTTAACTGATATTTTTTCTACTCGTCATAATTATGAAATATTTATGTAATTAAGATGTTCACATTCTGAAGAAACTTAATTAAACCAAAATATAAAAATGTTTTTTTTGAAACATTTAAACTGTTGTTTTAATAATAAAATTTGGATTGTTGATTTTTGTATTGATTTCGGCCAAAATTATATTGCTGTGTATTAAATTGCAGGTAACAAGAGACACATTTAGGAAAAGGAATTTTATTGCTCAATTTCAGAGCTAAAATTGCATTTGTGGGTTCGAGCAATTTTTTCTGTTTTATCCAATTTTCTTATCCATAACTTAATTTGTACTAAAATTATATTTTTATCAAGAATTGTTTTTTGGAGGATAAATATTGACTGAAGGATTACCAACGATGTAACCAAAGCAATTCAGAATAATGCTTGGTATTTATGAATGAAATCTGAATGTAAATTTAAATGTTTTTGAAGTTGAAGTTCATTTGCTGTAATTCAACTATAATACATGTAATTAGGAGTTTGGTGTATCATATAGCAGTCAGGTACTAAATAACTTGAATCAAACAATTTACTGTTACTGATTAAAATATTTTTTATTGCTTCATTTACATAATTATAATAAACAAGTAAATTTCATGTCAATTTAACTTTTTTGTTATTAGTAATTGGTTTTAAATTTTATAAATGTGTACATGTTACTTTTGCACCTGCAAAAAGGTTGCTGAGATTTGGAATATCTGCATATTAATAAAATCGAAGTTTAGTGATTTACTTACATTGAATCTATGTGCTGAGTTTTGCATTAGACGGAAATTGTGAGTGCTTTATGAGCGATATTTCTGCCTTATATTGAAGAAGTCCTGATTTTGTTTATCTTAATATTTCTTTATTGTAAACATAAATAAGAAATACAAATTTGCATCATTTTATATAAAATTTTTATTAATTAATTTGTCATCTGTATATATGTACTAAAGATAAAATATGGAACAATATACAGACTCTTCGACTATAGATTACAGTAATATGCAAATTTATTTGAAATTGAAAAGGCTTTTTCTACATAGGTAATACATTTACTTCTGCAAATGATTTTACAAGATTATATCTATTTCACATGCAACTTGATTGTCTACACTAATGAGGGCTAAACTAAACAACCTTTGTTGTGGCATGGTACTATGTAAACAATTTTGAAACCGATCTTTCAATGGAACTAACAGTAACTAGCTATGTTAGAAATAAATACAGGCTTTACAAGTTTCTATTATTAACAAACAAGCTATTTCTGTTATACTAGTTTCCTCGATTATCTTAGTTTTTAGGACATTCTGGAAACAAAGAAACTGTTCAGGGAAACAGTCAGATAAGTCATTTGAATACATTTCTTGTAGGCTTTCAACCATCATCACTAATTCTTAATCTTTCAAAGTGACCAAAGTATTCAGAATCAGGAATTTAAATTTTGAAACTAATATGAAAGCTTTGAAATCTTTGAAATTGACTGATTATGATGTCTAAAAGATTTTTCAGTATTAGCTTCTGTCTTAAATTCTGCATGTTATTAAATACATTTTCTAATATTGTTTCTGCCTGAATTAAGTTCATATTTTGAGATTGTAAAACTTTAGAAGGTAAATTTATAAGTTGCAGAATTTTATTTCCCAAAATTAAAATGAAAGCAAATTTAAAACTCATTTTTTTTCTTTAATGATGTTAAGCATTCGCGTTCTATTTTTTTTATGTGAAGTAAGTGAAGTAAAGTAAGCAGTTTTAAAATGACATTATAGTTACATCGCAATGCAGTTACACAATCATGATAAGCCCTTCTGGTTGTACTTAGGTTGTACATAATATTTTAATCATGCATTTAATTTTTTCATTTTTTTGATAAACCCATAATGACTTGACCCTTGATAAAACAGAACTGTTAGATTTCTCTTTTTGAAGATGCTGTTAAAAATTGAATTCTTACCAAAAAATAGATATGACAAACAAGCAAGTCTTGGGTGTAGCTACTGATAAATCTGAAGAGATTGGTTGCCAGCAATTTTTTCAAGTTTTGACAATTTTATGATCTATTATGACTGGAATAAAATTGATAAATTTTTGATTTCTTGGCATACTTTGGTTACTGTATTCAGTTGATTTTGTATTTGCCTGCAGCAGCGTTGCCAAGTTTTAAGTTCTTTTTTTGGTTTGTGTGACAAATCTAAAAAACTAAATGCTGGAAAAACATATTTTAACCCCAATTTAACTATAGGTTTGAAATAAACTAGGTAAATATCAAACAATACATATCAGAAGAGAAGACATACGACCAAATTAGGGGGTGGACAGGGGTGAAAACGCCGATCAACTCCGTATCAAGAAAAACTCCTTACAGAGGCATTGTTTCACCACTAGAGTATCTTCATCAAGTCTTAAGGTGCCAAAGGAGTGAAGATGTTCAGGTGCTGTTGGTTTTATAATAGTATGCGAGTTCGTTTAATAATAATAAATAGTAAAAATAAACGTTATTTATTAAAGACTATAACAGGTTAACAATTGTCGAGGAACTGTTAAATTTTATGCAAACTGGAATGATATCGAATGAATCTTAGCGAGTGACTGTGTCGTCCCTGTAAATAACTAAGCTTTTATACATTTCTACCTGTGTTTTAACAAAGAACAAAATTCTCGAGTCTTCGAAGAAAATCATATTCTAAAAACTGTTAACAGAAATTTTGTTCAAGGAAATATTATTGCTGTAGGTCCGTTTAAGAAGAATTTAGACAAAAGCAAAATTCTTCTAGGAAAATTTATAATGTGTTATTTTCACTAAGAATTAGACACTAAACAAAATTCTTAAACCTTCTACGAAAATTATTTATAATGTACAAAAGTGTTTAAGATATTTCTAAAGAAGTACGTTTGAAAGAAAATAATTGACAAACGGCAAAACCTTTTTGCTATGAAAATTTTAAGATGCAAAACATTCGAGCATGTCCAACGAATTAACAGGTATAAGTGGGACCCTTTTACCTCGAATATTTATTTCCGAAAAGTCAATGTTTTGCGTATTTCTAGTTTTTAGAAAGTGTCGCTACAGGAGAATCACTACACAAAGTTCTCACGAATGAATCCAGGGGCTGACGGGGATGGAAACGCCGACTAACCCCCTATCAAAGAAAATTCATAACTCCTACAGAGGCATTGTTTCACTACCATATCTTTATCAAGTCTTGGAAAAAACGCGATCGAAAATCCTAGTTCATTAATACAACCACATAAGATGTTATAAATATGTGCTTTTAGGTTTTTGAAATTGCTGAATTTGAATTTTATTAGATTGTATGTTAGGATTACTTCTTAGTGAAATTCAATAATCTACTGAATGATTTACAAATTTTAATTAAAATAAATAAAAAAAAAAGGTTTCAATGGTGCGGCATACGCGATTTCGGCTATTGTTCCTGCTTTTCTAATTCCTTCGGTCTTTTTTCGTTTGACAATTTCAGAAGACTTTCTTTCATTCTCTCTTCATCGAAAAAAGATATGAAAAAAGGTGAAAGTCTGTAAGTAAGAAATTAATTCAAATTTTCATCTGACTGTTTCAACATACACAACCTGTGGAAAAGTGTGAGAGTGGAAAAAGGGTAAAACTTAAAAGTGCTGTATCTTGAAAACTATTAGGCCTATAGAAATCGTTTGCGCCTTAAATTGTCACAACTGGGACTGACTTTAAAAACAGGTATAGCCATTTTTGTCGAAAAACCAGTGCTTCAGGGTTAAGATCAACAAAAAATGGAAAATTGTCGAGAATGTCGCGGTGTTTGGTAAAATTCCGATACTTGAAAGAACTGTATCTTCATAACTACCACGCCTACAAAAATCATTCTTGTTGTATTTTTTAGTTTAGGGTTGGCAACAAATATTATAGTATGCCCTTTTCTCTTTGTATTTATGTAACTATGTAACAAGTTGACAGTAGAAAAATGTTTATCTACCTACAGTTTTTACGTTTAAAATATAAAAGTATTTGAAATAAAGTTAATATTCATCATACGATCGGCCCATTAATTCAAAAGGTTAAAGGGCCCAGTCATGGAAAGAGTGGATAAAAGTTTTCTGATAATTTTGAAAGGAAGTGAAAACTGGCCCGTTTGGAAGTTTCGTACGGTTATTGCGTTAAAGGCAAAGGAATTGTATGATGTAGTTGAAAATCCACGGGATGAAAATTTATCTAAAGATGAACTATCAAAATGGATAAAAAGAGATCAACTAGCCCAAGATCTCATAGTTGCTAAAATGGATGAAGGGCCGATTAACCATATTCTCACCTTTGACACAGCTCACGACATGTGGCAAAAGTTACTGACTGTGTACGACAAAAAGTCGGAGGTAAGCGTACATATGGTACAACAAAAGTTTCTTAATTATAAATATTAATGGGCAAGGATTAGCTGCTCATGTTTCAAGTTTGGAGGATATACGTAACCAATTAAAACAACTAGGTGAAGAGATGTCTGACCGTATGCTTATCACCAAAACTTTAATGACACTTCCAAACGAATTTACCCACTTTGCATCAGCTTGGGAGTCAGTAGATGAAAATAAACAAACTTTCAATGAACTAATGTCACGATTGTTAATAGAAGACGAATGTTTTAAGTCTCAAGGTGTAGATGATAAGGGAGGCGCATTTGTGAGTAAAAGAATTCTTTCAAACAATGTCAAAAATAATTATAAAAATTATAAGTGCCATTCCTGCGGCCGTTTTGGTCATGCTGAGAGGTACTGCAGGGCAAATAACGTCTGTCGAGTATGTAGAAAGCCTTGTCATGAAAGTGCCGTTTGCAGGTACAGACAAAATAAAAACTCAGAAACAAAATTTGATAACGGGAAATCAGTACAGTCATTTCTTACGCTTGCCATGTTTGGGCAAATGAATGATATGAGTAAAATATGGTACCTGGACAGTGGTAGTACTGAGCACATGTCCGGTAATCGAGAATGGATAGAATCATTGCGCCCTTGTAGTAGGGATGTCAAAATTAGTGACGGCAGTATAATAAAAGCTGAAGCAGTTGGCGAAGTTAGAGTCAAAGCGTTAAATGGTTTTAAATGGATCGACACTATTCTTCGTAATGTTTTGTACGTACCTACTTTAAAGGTAACTCTTTTTTCAATCATCACCATTGTGGAAAAAGGGCTGAAAATGAGTTTTAATAAATTCGGTTGTCGAGTGTTTGATGCAAATGGAAATTATTGTGCCACTGCAGTAAAACGTGACAAACTATTTGAAATGCAATTTAAAATAGAAAGTAGTTCCTTTCTTGCTGGAGGACAAAAACAATTTAGATTAAAAGAATGGCACCAAAGACTTGCGCATCAAAACTTTGGACAAGTAAGGTCAGTGTTCACGAGATTTAATATAGATTTTAAAGATAATAAAGATGAGTGTTGTACATCCTGTTTAGAAGGAAAACAACATCGTTTTCCGTTTTATAGCAGCACTACTAAATATAATAATGTCGGAGAGATGGTTAGTGCCGACTTGTGTGGCCCGATGGAAGTTGCTAGCATCGGAGGGTCTCTATATTTTTTGTTGATTAAAGATCATTATTCTCATTATAAAAATGTATATTTTTTGAAAAAGAAGTCTGAGACTGTACATTATTTAAACATGTATTTTAAGGCTATAAAGAATGAAACTGGTTGTAATGTCAAAGTACTGAAAATTTGGGAATAAGACATCAATATTCTGTGAGATACAGTCCCCAACAGAATGGATCTATTGAGCGGGAAAACAGAACTGTACAGGAAGCGGTTAGGTCTATGATGGCTGCCAAGTAACTAGATAAGTCTTTTTGGGCAGAGGCTGTTAGTTCGGTGGTTTATATGTTAAACAGAACTGGTACTAGTTCAGTGAATAGAAAAACTCCTTATGAACTGTGGTTTAACAGAATCCCAAACATTTCTCACTTAAAAATATTTGGAACTGATGTCTCTGTGTATATACCCAAAGAATTAAGACGTAAGTGGGATTATAAAAGTAAAAGAGGTATTTTTGTGGGATATCCTGATGACATAAAAGGTTATAGGATTTTCTACCCTCATTCTACGAAAATGGAAATATCAAGAGATGTTATTTTTATTTCAAATCATGAGAACAACATTGCAAATAAAGTCAACTATATTACTGTACATGCAATGAATGAGGAAGAATCTTGTGAAACTGAAGGTAGTTTAGAAGATGTAATTAATGAAGAAGAAGTAATTACAGAAACTGATGAAGCGAAAATTGAAGAAAACCAGGATAGAAAAGAAAAAGAAGAAAAAAACAGGGCCGGTGGTGAGGATGAGTCTGTAGTATCGTATGATCTAAAAGACAGGTGTTTATTAAACAAACCAATGTATTTAGAAGACTATAGTGCAGTTTCTTTGGACGAGAATCTAACTTATGATGAAACCACCAGTGGACCGGATAGAGAATATTGGAAACTGGCAATGGAAGAAGAGATAAAAGCTCTCAGTAACAATGAAACTTGGACGGTAGTTGACCGTCCAAGAAATGAAAAAATAGTTGATTTGAAATGGATTTATAAAATTAAAGATAACGTGGATGGTAAACCAGTAAAATATAAAGCTAGATTAGTAGCTCGAGGTTTTCAGCAGGCGGACAATTTAGATCACTCAGAAATATTCGCTCCGATGGTAAAAACATCGACAGTAAGAATTCTTTTTTCAGTTGCAAATCATTACAAAATGAAAGTTCATCAAGTGGATGTGGTGAGCGCTTTTCTTAATGGTGATATTAAGGAAAACGTCTACATAGAATTACCCAAGGGATTTAAAATAGCAAACAAGGCTGGACTGCTTAAAGAACTTCATAAAACTTTACAAGCAAACGCGTTCGAAAGATCCAAACATGATTACTGTTTGTATATAAAGTCTACAGTTAACTTTAAAGTTTACATTTTAGTGTTCGTCGATGACCTAATAGTAGTGGGTACTGATCTTTCCTGTGTTAACGCAACAAAGAAATTTCTATCAGAAAAGTTTAAAATGAAAGACCTTGAGATTATATCAAACTATTTGGGTATCGCTGTTAATTACAACGAAGAAGATGGTATCATGTCCCTAAATCAAACAAATTATTTAAAGAAGATTTTACGAACCCATGGTCTAGCCGAATGTAAACCAGCAAACACTCCGATGGACCAAAATTTTCCTTATTATGAATTACAAAATATTAAAGAAAATTTGAAGACCTGAAGATAAAATTTTGCTTGAAAAGAAATGTAGACAGGTGATAGGGTCTTTAATGTATGCAGTAACTGGAACTCGTCCTGATTTATGTTCAGATGTTATAATTTTGAGTCGATATCAAAACTGTGTAAGCACAAAACTATGAATAGCTTTGAAGCACGTACTGAGATATGTAAAAGGTACTCTTGACTTAGCACTGGTGTATCTCAGGTTGCCTGAAGCTCCTGCTATTTGCGATTTTGTGCAAGTAAATTGGGCCGGAGACACGAGAGACAGAAAATCAACATCCGATTTTACTTTTAAAGTAATGGGTAACTGTGTAACCTGGTCTTCGGGAAAACAAGACTCTGTTTTCCTAAGTTCAGCTGAGTCGGAGTTTATCGCTCTTAGTCTAGCCTGCAGCGAGGTGTGTTGGCTAAGAAACATTATAAATGATCTACAAGTTGTAACAGTAAGTAAGATTGAGCTATTTGAAGATAATCAGGCTGCGATCAAGGCAAGTAAGAATCCTGAATATCGTAGTAAAATGAAGCATATTGATATTCGGCATCGTTTCGTAAGAGAAAAAATTGAAACTGGAGAAATTGATGTTAAATACATCTTTACTGAAAAATTTAAAAAAGTTTAATCTAAATAACAATTAATTAAGACAAAAGGTGTATTTTACTTGAATAAGATATGGTACATTTAAGAAAAGATTTGCAAGAACTTTCAAACTTTTGACTTGCAAAAATTGGCTCTACAGAAACAAATTTTTCTTTTTAAGGACTCTTACAAGGTGGTACTTGATTTTGCCAATATGATATACCAATAGCTTTCATACCTCTGTTTATCTTAATCCTCTATAAAGCAAAATCCCAATGATCTGTTAAGATGCTTTTATACCTTGCAGTGAAAAAAGTATACTAATTCGGTTGCAGCACAAATCTGTTAGTTAAGGAACTCAACGTTAAGTGGTCCACCTTGTATAAAATTAATCTAGAAGAACTGACTTGATTAATACTGATTGATGTGTATGCGTATTCTACCTACAAAGAATTCAATATTGCACAACAGTAATACTCTACTTTTCAATACAAAACTTAAAGAAATAAATGTCCTTTTAAAAATGACTTTAAACCATTAATCAGTTTCAATATAAAACGTTGCCTTTCTAACGTGGGTAGGTATCTAGAAATATCCTCAACATTGCTTTGTGAAAAGATGACATACGTTAATGTTACGTTTAGTAAAGAGAAAAATGGAGATTAAAGAAAAAGATGATGGTAAAATCAATATGTCTATCTGAGGACACAAATGCTAAATTATATTTCAGAAAAACGTGTGACTTATGACAAACGTTTAATAACTTTGTGTTTGAATTTTTTAAACTGAAAGACCATTTTTCAAGTAAATTACATGTAACGCATATTAGTAAGAATTAGTAGATGATTCACTCTTCACTGCCTAGTAAAATCCCGCATTTCGTATCCGTAAAGTTTACAACTTTCTGATACTCATTACAGATGTTGTGAAATGAGACCTTTTCACCTTCTTCTTTCCTCAACCTTCCGCTCTGGTCTAAAGAGGAGCCTTTGAACTTCTAGAACAGAACACTAAAGCAGTTCTTTATCAGTAGTATTACTAGCCGGAATATTTTTTATTTTACTATTTGCCTATCTTTTAAACAGTTTGCAATTATTTATCTTTTTGTATACTTTTTAGTACTCAGTCAGCCTTTATGCCCGGCTGAATTAAAATTATTTGTTACACATAAATGTTTAATGCTATGAATATGCTTCCCAAATTATCGTTTCTCATATTTTTATTATCTCAATAACTTGAATTATTGTTTTATTGTCCCGGAAAACTGTGTCTTCACAAGTACGCAATGCACACATTTTATATTTTATATGCTTTCCTTAGACTTAGAGAGTCACTATTCAAAGCTTCACGTTAAAGAAACTCTGAGCCTCATTAAATATCAAAAGCATGCTTTGGTTACTAAGATGGTACAATAAGGTTGCTTTGGAATTTTGCAATCCCATGGTCTGAAAGTATATGTTGTAAATAGTCAATATTCAAAATATTAAATTTTTCGAATATCGTTTAGGTTTGAATTAACATCACGGCGTCCAAGACTTAGCAAACTCGCACTATTATGGGACACGGTGACGTCATATTACTGTAAGGATGACCCCATATTTTTTCTTTAATATATTTTATTGTGTCGATTCAGTAAATCTGTTATTAGTGCAGCTACAAAGAAACCAATTGCACATCATTAACCTAGTTGTTTGACGAAAATTCATTGATCAAAACAAAGGCTTAGTTTTATTTCATTATATTTTTGTTGTTGTGGCTCAGGCTTAGGGTTGTGGTTTGTTTGAACCTGATGGCTTCAATTACTACGCATTTTCGTCGTTTACTACAATTTAGAACCGAACCCGAAGGATTCTCAATTCTCACCACGGTAGGGATAATTAATGTTTTTTTT
>VTPC01001377.1:37591-56928 GCA_011009095.1 Ignelater luminosus
TTTTTTTTCGCGTGAAAAGTTTGAAGACCTCAAACGAGACTAACCCGCAACCGAGCCCACATCGTTCTCGTTCACAGTCATATGCTTAACTACGAGAAGACCGGGGTTTCCTAATAGCTTAGTAATAGTATTAATTTCGGCTATAACCCATATTTCCGTTACATGTATTTCAGAAGACTGAAGGTCAAAACGATTTAACTTTGATTATAAGCTTTCCTAATGAAGCCATGGCTAAGACAATACTTCTTATTCGTTCTTCCAGCTCATAGTAGTTTAGTAGTCCTGCAGGATATAAGCCTCCCTTGTTTGCTTCCATAGATTTCTTTCTTGAGCAGCCCCAATCCAATTTGAATGTACACGCCTCAGGTCACCCGTCCATCTGGTCGGTGGTCGTCCCCGATTCCTGTAAGCTTCCTGTCTCGGTCTTCATTCGACAAGTCGTTTAGTCCATCTATTGTTGATGGTTCTGGTTACTGTTTTTACTGTATCTCGTGTTCCTGTCCTGCGTATTTCCACATTTGGTTTTCTGTCTCTCAGCTATAATCCTAACATTGATCGTTCCATTGTTAACTGTGCCTCTCTTATTTTGTGAACTGCGCTATAGGTTACGACAACACTACGCACTGATCAAATAGGAATGTTTACCTTGAATATGTATTTTAGGTTGCCAAAGACAGCCCACGTCAACCCTATCCTTTGGGGTAGTTCACAGGTCTAGTTGTCTCTGCCCTTTCCTATTTGGAAAAATTTTTAATTCAGAATGACTTGTCGAGTCAGTAGTTTTGATTTTTGGCGTTCTTATTAGATGGCGCCTCAATATTTTCATGCTGCTAATGTTGTAGCTGATATATAACCAGCATGAAGCGGGCAAGCATTGACTTTCATTATCCTTCACTGATGAGTCCAAACAAGAACGAAACGATCATCTGGAAGTATGATAGTCAATGCTTGCACGAATTTTTTAAATTTTGTTGGGGAGACAATATTAATTTTTATCTTTATTTATTGTTAACTTATATAAGATAAAGGGCTGTAGTTTCTCAGATCAGAACAATTATGGCATTGTTCCATTGTGTTGGGGTTATTCCCTCGTAAGGCATTTGTTAAACAATAATCGTAGGCAGCTTATTAGTTTATGCCCTCCCATTTTTATGGATTTTATAGTAATCTCGTCTTTACCAGGTGATTTGTTGTTTTTCATTTGCAAAAGTGCTTTTTTGATTTCATCTTCCGTAATGTCGGAGATTTCCTTTGATCCTTGATTTAAAACTTTATGTATTTGAGTCTTTTGATTTCTTCTTGCTGCTTATAAAGATCAGAATAGAAGGTTTCTACAAGTTTTATAATTTCTTCTTTGTCAGTTGTCACTTCCCCCCGTTTATCCATCAACTTGCATATATTCTACCTACCCTGGGATAACTTTTGCCGTAGTACTATTATGCCTTTATTGTTTTAATCGCTGTGGTAACCATTTCCGAGTTTGATTTTATCATGTCATTTCTTATGCTTTTGGAGATTGTCTTATTTAATTCCTCTAATTTTGTAAGATTTGGGCCGTTCTTGCCTTAGAACTGTCTTCTTTTTTCCATAAGTGTTTTGGTGTTTTTACTTACCTTTTTTTCTTTTCGAGGTCTTTTGATACTGTGTGCCTTTTTGACGTCTTTTATTCTCTCTACTATTAAAGTATTAAACTTTTATATATCTTCAACGTCTTCCCTGAGTTTTATTGTTGCTAAGGCTTTTTCAGTTTGATTTTAGTATTGTTTGATATCTTCTGGAGGTATCTACTTTTTCAGCTTGCGTTTTGTAATGAATTTCGTTCTTTCGCTCTTTGTATTCACAACGACTTTCGCTCTTAATATCATTCGATGGTCATTATCTGTTGAAAATTTATTCAGAACAGTTACATCCTGAATAATATTTTTCTTATTTGTGATCATAAAGTCTATTTAATTTTTTGTGTAATTGTCTGGACTCCTCCACGTTTACTTTCGTTATGGTTTTCTTTGAACAACGAATTCATTTGGTACGGAAGGCTGAAGAAGCTCCACGAGGAGCTTAAAACGGCCTTCACTTCACTTGACTTGGTATAGATGGTGTTGCAGTAAATAACTTAAAAGTGTAAATCCCCACTCATTTCTCTCTCCATAGCCGTAGTCCCCCAACGAGTATTCCAATTTATCTTGCTTTTTACCCATTTTGGCATTGAAAACCCCCATCAATAGGGTATACTGTGTTTAGCATTCTGACAGGACTTTGCTTATATCATGTACTTCTTGGCACCAATTAACAATTCAACCCACTGTACAATCTCTTCAATTGGAAAATAGTTACCAAATTTCAATAATTGTCTATTATTGATCAAGGATAACAAATATTTATGAATTCCAGTAGCATTACAACACCTCACCTCTAGTTTTTTCTAAATTCTTCTTACAATTTATTATTTTTTTAAAAAGATTTATTAAAATTTTTTAATGTGGAGGATTTCTCTCCATTTATTTATTTACTTAATTATCAAAAATATTTGTTTTCTCAGATCATCAGTTTTTATCTATAATCTAGTTACATTTTATCTCTGAATCATGTACATTCATTTATTACGGGCATGGTCTCTGTATAACATTGAGAACAAAATCTCAACTTTTCAGTAGGTAAAATAATGCTTTTCATAAAAATATTAAAACTTTTCTATCAATAACATTCTTGTATGTTAACCTTTTACTAAATATGGTTAAAAAATATTATGAGACACAATATCTTGTTTTCTGAAGTATACTTGGTTGCCTACGTATTGTATTGAAAAAAGTAATAATGAAGAAATAAGCTGAAATAAAAAGTTTATTTCTCATTTTTCATTTTACTTTTTCCTTTGGTTCTTGCACATCAATTTGCTTTCAGCATCATTATTTTATAGAAAAACTACAGGAAGAGTGATACACGAGCCTTATGTCTATTAACAAGTTCTCTGTCCTCATGATTTTTAATATCTACATATTTTCAGACACTTTATAACTTTTCTTTCTGGGACGTTTACCACGTTCAGTATCAATTCAACGACCTTAAACGCCATGTGTACAAACATAACCGTTTATGCCAACTAAGTGTATTACATCATATCGTAGGTAAATTTATGAAGTGGTATATAGGATATGCAAGCAGTTTTTCAGTAGAATGGTGTGAAGTCTTAGCAATATTTCAACCAGTAATATCTAAGTGTTATGTTAATATTGTTATTTCAGTGGTTACTTAAAGGTTACAAGTTAAAATATTGTTAAACTATACCCCGTTCTACTGAAAAACGTAAAAATCATATACCTACGCTACTTTGTAACTGACGATAGGTGCTTCATGGACGTCTACCTTAGTGCATCCAATAGATCACATACAATTCATGGATAGTGATTGTGTAGTCCTGTTAAAGACTTTGACAAGCCTAGACGTACTCTGCGAAATCTCTAAAAGCTTAGAACTATACTAAAATCGGCGAACCAATGCAGTGATCACGTGAAAGTCGCATGGACAGTATGCGCTAGTACCCACCTGAGTCGATATCCAATTTACACTAGCAAATCGAATAAACTACCCGCCAAATTTAAAATAAGTAGTGTTTAGGTATTCACGTTAAAGTTTATAATCCAAAAACAAAATTTACAAACAAAATAAACACAAGAAGTAAAACGGGAGCACGGAGGTTTTAGATTATGTTGGTTTCTGTATATATCGGTATATAATAATGCACTGTTTGGTGGATGTTCACACTTCCGTGTGTGAAACCGGCTTCAAGCACGTGTTTTTCAGCCAATTGAAAAAGAGCTTGCATTGATCACGCACTGATTACGCACTTTTATTACTGCATTGGTTCGCCGATTTTAGTATATACTATATGTTCCACTACTTCTGGACCGTTATTCCAAGTAGCTGATCATTTCAAAGATTTTATATTCTAAACGATATAGGACTAAGACCGCACTGCGTATCTTGCTTGTCTTGTCATACGTGTACATTCACAAGAACTAAAAATGGCAATTGCTACTACGATACGTACTTAAAGTTGGACTTAGATGTGAAAACAGTGGGATCCTTTCATGATTCAATCATGAGTCATGCTGGATAAGGTAGGTCAAGCATCAACTTATGAGGCAGTTAATTTGAGTATTTTTGTTCTATGAGAGGATACGCGCAACACGACAAAGCCTACAGGAAAGTTTTTATGTCACGTATCGTATGTTACATTCTTGCATGTTCACTTTCTTGTTTGGGTACCAGAGAAACTTGTTAAAACGTCTATCAGAAATGCAATTTGGTTGTACCAGACGTAGATAAACTACTTGGAATCTGGTTATATAAAGTCAGATTCAATTTACAGAACGCTATTATTGTAAGAAGAGTAAAGAAAATAAAAGTCCTGCTATGTTTGTACTGTAACTAGTAGACCTCAATTCGAGTTGTCACTACTTATCTTTGTATGCCTGAAGAAATCTCTTTTGTAATGTAATCTTTCCATCTCTATTTGAAAATCGAATTTATACTTACATACATACTTAAGTATCAATTTAATGACCAGATTGACTGAAAATTACAACATCAGTACACTGTTGTAAATACACTCTAGAAAGGGTGTGAGAAATCAGACATTTCCCACATTAGGAAGTCCGGATCAAAGTGTCGGCTCCATCTAGCGGTGTAAAACTTAAAGTATTTGACATAAACAAAAATTTGTGTGCTAATTATTTGAACATTGATTAATCAATTATCAAAGTTTGAATTATTTTGGTTGTGAAATGGATCGACAGCAAATGCAAATTTCAGTGAGTGATATTCATCAACGTCATTTCATCAAGATTTCCGTTCTGCCAGCGGCAGAAATCCATCGCGACTTAAAGAAGACACTAAATGGACGTGAGTTCCATATAAGAACCGTAGAAAGATGGGTGCAAAAAATCAACGAAGGACGATATGACGTCGAAGAAGGTCGTGGCGGTGCACATTTTCTTCTTCGAAAAGACATCAAGATTGATCAAATCAAAGAGCTCTTCAAGGAATTAAAAGTATGGAGTGTAAGAGAAATTGCACGTTGACTTGACCTGCCCAAGACCACTGTGCACGAAATTATAACCAAAAATTGAAAATGCGCAAGTTTCGTGCAAGTGGATACACCATGTTCTGAACGAAGATCAAGTTCAAGCTCGAATTGATGCCTGTCGACATAACATCCTTCGCCATCGTCATAATTCAAAACTTATCAAACGCACATTGGCTATTGACGAGTCTTGGGTCAGCCTGTACATCCAGCCCAAACAGGAGCGAATGCGTGCTTGGGTGAGTAGCCGCCCGAAGTTGTCGCATACACGACCCCAAGCAAATGCTCATCATAGCCATATATTTCGAAGGCATCGCTTTCTGGCAGCTCCTGGAAGAAGGGCAATCTTGCACCAAAGAAGTGTATAGGGACTTCCTGGAAGCCATTGTCCTGAACTGGATGATCGCACGCGATTACCGACATGCCATGATTACCCACGACAATGCTCATCCACATGTGGCTGATGTCGTTACGAAATGGCTCGTTGAAAACGATGTGGACACTTGCGTTCAACCGCCCTACAGCCCTGTGACTTCAATTGTTTAGGACCATTGAAGCGTAGGTTGGGAAGTATCCGACACGTAGGCGTTGAAGAATTACGCGCTTCAATTACCCGTGTTTGCGAAGAGGGTGTGGCTGAGGGACTCTTTCGTGGCGTAAGCATGATGCCGGAACGATGGGAACGTGTCATCGAACAGAATGGAAATTACTTATAAATATTCTCATATATCAAGTTCGTAGCAATTGCTGTTCTCTTTTTATTCAATAATAAATTTGTGACACTTTCATCCGGACTTCCTATATGTAGATATTACATCTGTGAAACCGTTGCTTAACGACTATGCGTGGCAACAAATAGCGCAACGCAAGACTCAGTCCTAAGGCTACAACTCTCACAAGCTATCACTTTCAAAAAATCGCTTGTTTCAAATTTGATGACCACCTAGGCTAAAAAAGTAGCTTTCAGAATGTTCTGTTTAGAATTGTATTCGAAATCTGGATACGAGAAAAATATTGGCAGGACTTTCCTTAATCGACTATAAAATATTAATTTTTCTGCTTCTTCTTTGGTAGGCGTTGGATGTTGTTTTCCCTTCCCAAAGTAATCGATTACATAACCAAAAAAATTTTATATGCAAAGAAGCTGAAGTGCATTACGTTTCAAGGCACAAAATTCCTGCAATGAGAAGCTTTGTTGTTGTTACTCAGATAAAACTCTGAAGACTGTGATATCCGTTAGAGCTACTTAGAGTGATTACGAAGAGTCGAGAACAATTAAAGAAGTTTAGCTGCATTAAGCTAACCAGTAACCTAAAAATTATAGAAAAGTTGCGAAATTTCTTCATTCAATAAGAAAATCAGAAGGAAAGTCAGAAGAAAACTCAGGAAAAACTTAGGGAAATTCCAGTGAAGAAAGCTATCCTAAAATTTCCAAGAAATTTATCTATTCGTTTGTTATCTAAGCTTAAGAGACTTATTGACAATAAAATTCATATTTTATCAAAGGTTTGTTATCAGTCTCAAGAGTGACATATGATATACTATTTTATGCTGATAGTACTGATTAAAATTGAAAAGACCCAAAGTGACATGATCGAAACAGACACATCATACTCAATACTTGATGCAAAATTTAAGATTAGGTGTATTAAGAGTTTACCTTTCTCTTTTCTCTGCTGTTTTCTATATTTTATTTGACTCTTCTCTTTCTTTTCTGTATATATCTCCTACCTTTTTTCTTTCACAACGATGTTGATTTTCTTCGGGTATCTTCTTTCTGCTTCCTTTTTTTACTTTATCCCCAATTTTATTTACATAGTCTCTGCCTTTCGCTTTATCTTTTTGTTTTTCTTTTTGATTAGTTCCTTACCAACTCATTTTCATTTGCTCCCTACATTTGACCTTTCTTTTTTTTTCGTGATCTGTCTTAAACTTTTATTTCTCTCTTTGTTCTTCTGTTTGATATCTTTTACCTTCCGTCACTTCGTCACATTTTTCCTGCGGTCTTTACTCTAGATTTCTTCCCTGTTTATTTGTTCTTCTTCTCAATCAATTCTTTATCCTCTGTGCCTTTCCTTTAAAAAAAAATTTTGCTTTTGCTCTTCTTATGCTTTTGTCTTGCATTTTGATTTTGGCTCTTTTATATTATTAACATTATATTCTTTTGTGCTTTTTTTCTTATCTGTTCCCATTTTGTTGATTTTATTTCTTTACTCTTGTTTTTCCTGTCTTGAATGTTCATCAAATCATCGGAGTTCCAATACGACTTCGTCTTTTGTTATCTTTATTTATGCCACTGTCTTCTTTTTGTGTACTTTTACTGGTTCAGTCTTTTTATTTTTTTTTTGTTTCTTGCCCATTATGTCTCTCAATCGCTCTTTCAGCATATAAGTTTTACTCAAGATACTTTGTCGATTTCTCACTAATTTGTCTTGGTTTTCGTGTTTTTACTGACTTTGCCATTTAGAATCTTTCGATTTCAATTGGAAAATCAATGCTGTTTTTTCAAGAGCTAACTTAAAAAGCCAGAGACGATTCTGATAGAAAATACAAATTAGAAATTCTTGGCTTAGCTTATTTTATTTTATTATCCCTGTTATCTGCTGTAAATTACTTCAGCTTTTTTTAAATATGAGAATTTCAATATAAGCTGTTGTTTTACCTTAGAATAGCTCGTTTTTGCCTAGTCTAGGACTTTTCTTAGAGATAGGCTGGAAAACCTGAAAAGATTAGAACATTTCTGTTCCATTAATAGTATCAATCCAGGATATAATAAAATTTAGAGAAACGAAGAGGCTAGTGCTTTGCGATTCTCGATAGTTCTCCTCAGTTTTCCTTGAGAGGTATTAGGATTACAAGACGCTCGACTAACCAAACACTGAACAGCTCAAAAATTCTAATTCAACTTGTAGTTTAAGAAAGAACAAGTAGCTATTTTGATTTAGTAGGAAGCACCTTAAGAGTGAACTCTAAACAGATGTCAGCTAGTTATACAAAGCAGCCCTCTAGCCCAGTTAAACCGACTACTGCTGAGCGGTTCCATTTTCTATATACGAGGGCGGTTCAATAAGTACCCGTGTTAGAAATGAAGACACAATTTTTTTCAAAATTTTTTTTTTATTTTTCAACATAGTCTCCTTTTAGAAATATACACTTCTCCCAACGTTCCTGCCATTTTTTTAACCCCTCCAAAAAATAGGATTTGTCGCACTCTCCAAAATACGCCCCTATCTCGGCGATGACTTCCTCGTTTGAGCTAAATTTTTTTCCCGCGAGCCATTTCTTCATGTTAGGAAACAAGAAAAAGTCGCAGGGAGCCAAATGCGGCCGTGTCTCCTTCAATTGTTTGTCGAAGCTGTCTAATAACTCACTGTAGTATTTTCCAGTGATCGTTCTTCCCTTTTCTAAAAAATCCATGAGGTTGACGCCTTTCGCATCCCAAAAAATCGTCGCCATGACCATTCCGGCCGATGGAACCATCTTCGCCTTCTTTGGAGCAGATTCACCGGGAGAAATCCATTGTTTTGATTGTTGCTTAGTTTCTGGTGTGTAATGATGAATCCAGGTTTTATCAACGGTGACAACTCGACGCAAAAACTCCTTCGGATTTCGCTTAAATTGCTCCAAACACTGCTTCGAAGTTAACAGCCGGATCCGCTTGTTGTCCACCGTTAGTAATCGTTGCACCCATTGCGCCGACAATTTTTTCATCGCCAACTTATCATGTAAAATATTAATTGCCGTTCCGGTCGACACACCTACGGCCTCTGCTACTTCACGCACTTTCGTTCGTCGATCAGCGAGAATCATGTCGTGGACTTTTTGAATGATTTTCTCGGTAACCATGTCCTCATCAAAAACGAATGTTCGCCCACGTTTAAATTCGTTGAACCAATATCTAACTGTGGTCATAGATGGCGAAGTGTCCCGATAAACAGCATCCAACTTTGCTTTTATCTCCTCGCATTTTTTCCCATCCAAAAACAGAAAGCGAATTACCGAACGATACTGCTCTTTTTCCATCTTGGCTGTCAAATCCAAAATAACCTATCAATCAGTCTGCAATTTGTTATACCGTCGTTTGATAGATGGCAGCACACGATGATAACACCAACTTCTCTCAGGAACGCCTTCTGTCATCAAACACGGGTATTTACTGAACCGCCCTCGTATGTATCTGGCTTGTTATCGTGGTCTTCTAAAAACTGGTCACGGTCTTTGGATCAAAAATTCTGGTTGCGCTTGAGAAAGAAATCTATAATCAAAAAGAAAACATATCGATCTATAGTATTCATTTGGATAGTCCTACTTCAGCTAGAGATTATTTTTGTAACGTCGATTATCTATTTCCTCTTGACTTCCCAAATTTTCTGAAAAGTATTGATTAGTACCAATCAATCTATACGTAAAAAGGAATCATACTATACAGATTTTTGAAAGTAATGAGACCAATAATTTAACGTTTATGTTACAGTGTAGATTTCTACTTCAAAAGCATATTAAATTTTTCCATGTAAGATTTAAAAGCAAATCAAGGTGTTCAAAAGATTACGTTTAAATACTATTGGCTGCATGGAAACTGTCAGTTTTGGAGAGCGTCAGACAATTCATAGTCTGAAATTCACATAATTTCTATCTTAGCTAGACAATATCCAATTTAGCGCTCTTAAGGAAAAACCAACCTAATTATTATTCTGGAGAACCAAAACGTCGTATAAGGTTTGAATAAATCTGAAATGTTAAAAAGTAAAAAGCGCCTGCAGAAAGCTTTTATCGGTTTCAGAAATTCGTATTAGAAGGAAGTTATAGTCCAAAAATGAAAAACAAAAATTTCCCTTTTTCAGGCTACTTTAAAAAGAAGTGAAGATAGATGGAACTTCTTAATAAATTATCAAAGAGCAACTTTGCCCCAATTTAACCGACCTTGTATCTCTTACAGTTTGCTAGATCCCAGTGATCGGTGTCGAATTTGAATAATCCCATATTGGAACAATTTTAATTTTAAAAGATATAAAATAGACAAGTAGTTACTGAAAGTAAAATGATAATGTGTTCAAATGAATTACCTTCTTAATTTTTATCAAGCTTGTAAATTAGATTACATTAGTATCATTGGATACGATTTTAAAATCTACAGGAAGCAACGAAAACACATTTCTTTCCAGATGTGAAATTTCTGCGATTTACGTTTAAAAAACTGAATTGGCTTTTAAATTTTCATTATTAGATTAATCATGTGTTCTCATCAGCCTGTTATCAAAACACAACACCTGTGATTGAACTGGTTCACGTGCGTCAACGCAAGCGCAGAAATAAGTTTAGGAAGCACGAGTTGCACAGCTTTTCATATGTTCGCGTCGCGTTGCTGTATCAAAGCAAGCTTTTCGGTAATTCTTATTAAACGGAAAACTCGAGTTCGCGGTGAAAAGTTTCAATTTCTTCCTGCAATTTCTGGCGTGATTCGGAAGTGAAAGTGTATATAAAATTACAGTTTTTTTTTCTATTGTGTAAATAAATTAGTTACCGATTGGAATTTAAATATTTGAGGAATATCTACAGGTGTTTTTGTTAGTGGTAAGTGCGATTTTCAAATTAAAATTATCAGTACAATTGCAACATGCGAGCTGAATTTATTATTATGATTATTACAGTGATTATGATTACATAAGTTGATTGTTTGCAAGTAGGTGCTTATTATGCATACCGAGGAGATGTTTAATTTAAGATCATTGATATAATAACAGAATAAATCTTGTTATCACGAACATAAAGATTCTTATATATTTTATATTATGGAATTTTAAAAAAATTTATTATTGTCAATTCTGGTTAGCGATTGAACCTTTTTTCATTTTCAACTTCCATTTTATTTGCTTGAAATGTCATAGGAGGAAAAGAAGCTTAAAATCGGCAATACTTCTTCCATCTGTTTGGTATTATTGCCGTTTTTTCCAGGATTTATTTTTCGGTGGACTTTAAATTTTTTCCCCTAAAATAATTTCTTACGCATATTATCTGAATTACAAATTTTAAAATGCCAACACGAAAATGTTCTAATTATAAGTAAAAAACGGCATTTATTTGCATATTGTATTAACATTTCGAGCAATTGTGGACGTAGTAAGTAATCTCGTATACGTTGTTCGTTCACTGTTTGTTAATATTATTGAGTTTGACGGAAAACGTATTTGTAAAGTAAATATTTAAAAAGCATGAATGTACAATTTTTGCGGTAAAAACGAGATCTTGGAGTTGGGAAAACTTAATGCTTTAATGTAATTAAAAAATCCTTGTAGCATTTCATTACTTCTTAATTAATTTAATCGAATGACACAAATAAAAAATAAGTTTACACGTAATTTATGTGATTGCAAGGTATTTTTATCAACAGTTTTACATTTTCTTTTTATAAATATTCGCATGGAAAAAAGCAAAAAGCAGTCCTGTGTAAGTATCAGATCATGTATTTATTGACATAATTTGAAACCAAAAAGTAAGCATGCTGAAATTATGAGCTGACATAAAGTTTTCTTTATTTTAGGCAATTACAAATTTTATCTGAAAGGTATTATCTACTTATTTATTTAACTTCGATCGAGTAAAGTAAAATTCTTCTCTTTTCTGAACACAAATTTAGAATGAAACATTTTGGGATTTTTAATAATAAATGATATTTTCCTTTCTGTAATGGATGATCATTATGGTTTTACCTTGTAAAGAAATGGAATTTGATATAGTTTTTATTACCATGTCTTAAATATTAAACAATTATTGGACAACAACAAAAACAAATTAAATTCAACATAAAATACATTTTATTTTTCTACATAATTACCCTGTAATTCAACACATTTGAACCAACGCATCTTCAACTTTTCAATCTCTTCACGGATGACTTCTTCATTGGACCTTTTCAGATAAAAATTTTTTCAAATTGGAAAACAGATGAAAATTCGACGAAGCCAAATCGCGTGAGAAGGAGAGGTGGTGAACGATTCTGAAGTTCAGCTCGGCTTTTGTTTTTTTTTGTGCAATTGCATTGTCTTCGTGAAACGAAATTTTTCTCTTTGACATTTCGGGGCGTTTTTTACGAGTTGCTGCAATTAGTTGTTCTAAAAGTGTTGAGTACTATTGGCGTTTTATGGTTTTTCCTTTCACAGGACAGTCAATAAGTAAAATACCTTTAACATATTTCTGAGATACTTTTAATGGTAAAATCAAGCTTTGTCCATAGTCTCAAATCTTCTAATGAAATCAACAGCACTTTTCCTAAACAACTGCAAAACACTCAGCTGAAGTTCAAGCACAAGCATTAATTAATTAATTAATACTGTCCTAAGACCAACCATGCTTAAAGTCTAAAGTTTATCCGGTGGTGTCCTTTAGTTTCTATTATTAGTTGACTAACTTTCTACACTATCATCCCCGCATTTGCTCTACCTTTGATCCCAGTTCACCGCACACGGTCAAGTGGTTTGGTCCTTTTAAGTCTTCTTACTTGTTGTAGGTTGTCCAGCAGCTGGGTTGCTTCGAGATTGGGGTATACGTGCAGTTTGGCTTTTTGTTTATTTGCATACTTCTTAATTTCCTCTTTGACCATTGGAATTTTGAGATCACGGTGCAATACGTCGTTCCGTACATGCCATGGAGCGTTAACCCTAATCCTTAACATTTTTTTTTTGTAATTTTTGAATTCTTCCGGCATTCGAGTCTTGCGTACTGCCCCAGAGTTGTATGCTGTATAGCCATATAGGTTTCAAAACCGGTTTATAAATTAATAGTTTGTTGTCTATTGAAAGTCGCGAGTCATACTTAGGTATTTGGCTTCGTTCTTAATTGGTATTTGATTTTCATTGATGGTTATTATTATCTGATCTTTTAAGTTTTTGTTAGTAAGATTGACGTGCACTGATTTCATTTCGTTCAATTTTATCTTCCATTTAATTGTCCATTCAATTATTATATCACAGGCAGTTTGTAGCTTTAATGTTAATATTGGAACATATTTACCTAATATGAGCAGTGCAGGGTCGCCTGCAAATGTGGCGATTGACGTATTAGGCAATTCTAGTATGGAAGTGGTATACAGAAGATATAATACTGGTCTCACCACACTATCTTGTGGTACCCCTGCGTTTATTTCTTTAAGGCCTGAGTACTCCTCCTTCTGTTTGATTCTAAACAATCTTTGAGTTAGGTAAGATTTAAGTAGATCTACAAATTGTTTTGGTAATATTTTACGCAGTTTGTCGATCAGGCCTTCGTGCCATACCTGGTCGAAAGCCTGAGCCACAACCAAAAATATAGTAGAGCAAACCATTTTCTCCTTCAACGCTTTCTCTATGATGTCGGTAATTCTATGAACCTGATCCACCGTCGTGTGTTTTTCCCTAATGCCAAATTGGTGATTGGGAATAAGTAGATTGTTTTCTACTATTGGCTTAAGCATTTTTAGTAACAACTTTTCAAAAAGTTTGAAAATTATTGGTATTAAGGAAATCGGTCTACACGATCTGACATCGTTTTGTGATTTGCTGGGCTTTGGCAACATAATCACTTCTGCAACTTTTCAAGCTGATGGTACATGTTTGAGTCTGAAAGTTGCGTTTATTAAATAGGTGAGCATAACTATGCCTTTCCTGGGCAATTGTTTCACGACTTGGCATCTTATAAGGTCAAATCCTGATACTTTCTTGGAATTTAAGTTATGTTTAATTTCATTAGCTACTTTGCAGGAATGACAGGATCAATTTCTAGTGAGGTAGTATCTTGTTGTTCTTCCAAGACTATTTCTGTCCGGCTTGAATTGGGATGGAAAGTGTCAGGAAACTGTTCAGCAAACTTTTCAGCAAATGATTCCGCTTTTTGTTTATTATTTTTTGCCCATAGTCCATTATTTTTTTTGATTGGTGGTATCGACAACATAGGCCTCTTTATTTTTTTTGTGGCTGTCTTTTCATCCGCTGCTAGATTACTCAGATATTTATTTACTGATTCTTCTTTTATATTTCGTATTTCCCTTTTGAGTTCTTCTGCTTTGTTATTCAAAATAGTTTTACCTCTAGGGTCCCTGGTTTGATGCCATTTTTCATTGCTTTTCTGTTTTCTGCTACTAGGTTTCTTATTTCCATTGGATAGTTTTTACCTTTGGTTATGTGGGTGATTTCTTTTTTGTTGAAAAATGTAGCCCTTTGTATGGTTAGATTGAAATTTTCTGCTACCTCCTCTAGTTGGTCTGTAGTTTTCAGATTTATATTCAGGTTTAGATTGATATCGAGATGCTGTCGGAACTTCTTCCAATTTGTGGTGGTGTGTGTTTGGAGATTATCTCGCTTAGTGTAAGTAGAATCGCTGAATAGTCGGAGTTTACATCAAGTATACTTTCTGTATCTATGAAATTTGCTGATACTTCCTTTGAAATGAAGAAGTCTAGAAGGTTCGATATTTTATTGGGACCCGTTGGCCAGTATGTTGGCTCACCGGCTGAATGGAAGTTACATTCCATTTCCTTGATTGCCCGTCTCAGTTTGGTAGTCAGCCGTGAGCCCCAGTCTATGTGTTTGAAGTTAAAATCTCTTCCGATTATGGGTCAAAAGAGTTATGTAGTTCTGTTTCTTTAGTTTATATTTGGGAGGGAAATAAATTGCCCAAACAGTTAACCTTTCATTATTATGCTTTTTTATGTTTCTTTAATCCCAACTCTTGGTGTCAATATATTAACAATCCGTTCATACGAGATGCCCACCGCCTCAACTATTTCACGAACTTTTATCCGACGATTGTCTTACATCATATCATGGATCTTGTCAATGATTTCTTGGTAGTCGCAGATTTCGGGCGCTCTGAACAAAGTTCATAAATTGTGTGGGTACGTCCACTATTGAATTTAAACATCCAAAACCTTACAGTGGAAAACGATGGTAAAGAGTGGTCAAGAACAAAATCCAATTTGACTTTAAGTTCTGTGGCTGTTTTGCTCTTGGAATAAAAAAAATTAATGGCAGCTCTAATTTCATTTTTCTTTATAATTGAAAAATCACGAAGTACAAGTGCATCAACATTTATCAAAAGTGAACTAAAAGACAGAACTTGCCATTTTGGCATTCCTAAGTCAAAGACCAAATGATTTAGCATAACATTTACCATAAGTGCCAAAAAGGTATTTGACAGTAAACGAGATCCCCATGCTTAAACTCTCAAATTTATGCAATAAAGCGTCTGGTTGGGCGCTCACTAGCTTCTTTTTTGCAATTATCGGAGAATACTTTTCTTGACATTCCCAATTTGAAACCTTAAGTTTGCTTGCATATCAAGATTTTTTTAAAATTTGTCTAAACACATCATTCAATCTAAAAATCTTAAAAATATTTCTTGAAGCTTGAAGTTTATGAAGTCTATTCTGCTCAATATATAATTTTTTTAATTAAAACACTTGAAAAGGTGTTTCATTAATATTACAATCTGATCAACATAGATCAATAAGTAATTATTTTCTAACCTAAATTACTACCTGAAAACTTAAAACTGAAGTGAAACTCACTAGTATCCCTTAGGATCTAACATTAATTACACAAACATTAACGTGGACCACTATCTCACTAAGGTCTGCTTTTCATTTTTCACTTAACCTCCTCCAAGGGCTTTTTTCTCTCGAGTCACCTGACAAGATCCATGTTGTCAAGAAGCTGATTGGCCTCAACATTGACGTCCTAAAGAAGTTATTTGTGACTCTTGGCAAATTTCTCAATGGCCTTATTAACAGTATAGGGATGGTCGAGAGCTCGGTTTTACTGAATGTATTTACTACAAAAACTCATTTTTGCTTAAAAGGATATATTTTTCATGTCATATTTAATCAGCTCCCTATAGGCAAAGTGACATGAAGCTTTGAGTTATGCCTCTGATGGCAAAATTCTGAATTTAATTTCGGAGTCATTCTTGGGCCTTATCTGTGTTGTTTACGTTGTTTATTGCGTATTTCAAAAATTAAGTCATTATTTAAAGTCAAGTCCGGTTTCTACTTTTTCTTTACTAACTAATAAAGCTTTCTTCGAAAATTTAAATAAGTATAAACTTATCTGACCTTAATAAGAAGAAAAAGGACAAAATTGCTTGCCATGGTAGTTAGAAAATGTTTAGGTTAAATGACGAGAGCAGAAACCGATCTATTATTTATTGTTAATTCTTTGTGTCTTTTTTTGGTGTAGCTTAAGTACATCTTATTTTAAAAATTATAATAAATTCAATAAAACTTTTAACCTTAAACGTACGTAAAATTGTTTTAATCTACATAAAATTACATTTCCGTCATTTAAAGTTGCTTCAGGTGCCCTATTTAAATAAAATAAATGTTTCGAAAAGGCTAAGCCTTACACTCACCTTATCAGTAGGTATTTGAAATTGAATTATACAAGTTCAAATTAATTTAAATCACAAATTGTTCAATGGTGGTATCAATCTTACAAGCAAAGTACCCCAGATGATATCATCCCTGGATTTCGATCATTTTGGGTATATTGTAGAGGACCAAAAAACAAAATAACGCATTTTTCTTATTTACACATAAACAATCTAGGGATTAGAAAAACAGTACAGCAGTTTCAACTTACACAAAAAAATTAAACAAGTAGCTGAAACATACAAGAGAAATATAGTTGACAAAAATTACAAACTACTGACAGATTTTCAAAAAAAATTGTACAGATGGAAAGAGTATACAAAAGAACTATTTAGAGAAGATGAAAGAATGGAAGAAACAGAAACAACAAAAATAAATGTACCATCAATAAATCAGTAAAGATAAAATTGAAAAAGTAATTCGGCGTTTTAAAAACACCAAGGCCGTGGCACGAAATGAAATACCAATAGAAGTTTTAAAGTTAATAGCAGAAAACTTCGTGGATATAATGGAATAACTGTTCAATCAACAATATAATACGGGTGACATACCAAAAGAATGGTTGGTATCCGTATTCATTCCAATTCCCAGGAAAAGCTAATTCAACAAAATGTAAGGATTACAGAACTATCAGCTTGATGAGCCACATACTACTAAAGGGTTTCTCTACGAGTAATACATGTACGTGTGTAACGAAAGCTAGATGATCAAAGCCAACTAGGGCTTAGAAAGGGTATTAGAAGTAGAGAGGTACTGTTTACCATACAGACACTCATAGAACGATGCCAAGACGTCAGGTGCAATGCATATATGTGCTTCGTAGATCTTGAAAAGGCCTTTGACAAAGTACAATATAAGAAACTCATGGACATACTACGAAACTTTGAAATAGATGACAAAGACGCCAGAATCATTATTAACCTATATTGATACCAGAAGGCCATAATACGAGTTGACAACCAGAACTCAAAGGAAATACCAATATAAGGCCCTATAATATAAATGAAGACATGACGGAGAAATTTATGCCGATGGAATACCTTTAAAGAGAGCTTCAATCATCACATACCTAGGATGTAAATTAAATGATCAATGGGTTCACAGTCATGAAATTAAACCCCGTATTGAAATAACCAGAAACGCCTTCAGGAAGATATAAGAAAATATTGTGCAACAGTAAGCAAAAAATAGAAATAAGAACGAGAATATTGAGGTGCTACCTCTTCTCCGTGTATTCTATGGAATTGAAACACGGACTATTACAAAAATAATGGAAAAAAGACATACTAGCTTTGAAATGTTACAGGAAAATGAAAAAAGTGTCACGGATACAGCATGTGACAAATGCAGAGATATTTAGAAGAAGGAAAAATGACAGAAGTAATTGGCACAGCAAAGAACAGAAAAATGAGTTACTTCGGACATATACTTCGAAATGAAAAATATGAACTACTGCAGCAGATCATAGCGAGAAAAACTGAAAGAAGAAGAAGAAGACCTGGAAGACACCGAACATCGTGGCTGAGAAATCTAAGGCAGCGGAGTGGTAAAACATCAATAGAACTCTTTAGAGTTGCAGCGGGCAGAGTGAAATGGATCGTGATAATCGTCAACGTCCTTAAAGGATAGGGCACTCCAAGAAGAAGCCAAAACTCGTGTTTGATTTGATATAAATATTTTGACATCAGCTGATTCATAACACATTTTTATGAGAATGCCAAAGTTATGAAACCGAACAATCTTTCTTTACATCCTCTAAAATGTTGAAGTTTAGGTACCTTTTGAAAACTTCTTTTCCAATGGCTGGTAGTGATACTACTTTAGTATTAACTAGAATTAATTGCTACATAAATAATAGATGAAATATTCAATATTCTGTATATATTATGGAGCAATATTTCAAATTCCTTCAAAATGAAGTTTTTGAACTTTCTATGATGATTACTTGGATTAATAGCTTGTGATCTGACCAATTTTTATATACTTCTATAGTTTTTCACAGTTTTAAGGGCAGAGGAGCTTGTTGACCAGTCCATGCGATTAATTGTTTTTTCAAACAATGCATATACTTACCTTGTGCCATGTAGACAAGCGTTATCATCTAGAAACACAAAGTCATTTCTTACTTTGGTGGAAAATGTTAACACTATACATAGGTTGTAAGGCCTCATTAAGGTATTTCGCACTGTTCCTTGTGGCATTCTCAAGAGTTAATAGCTCTGTTTGGCAAGTAGTAGAGATACCACCCCAGAGAACCACCTCCAAAGGCTTTAATGATAGATTACGTGGTTGTTTTTGTAGTGTTGTCTACTACTTCCCCACACTTTCATTCTTCCACTTAAACTTTGAAAACGAATCCTGGTTCTGTTGGTAAACAACAATAGCCTCAATCGTCAACACTTTAATTCGGATGTTGACGTGCCCACTCTATACTGCAGTTAATAACGGACATCTCTTAAAAATTCTTAACCTTAGAATTAAACCTAAATATTTCGTGAAGTCTCTTTCTTACTGTTTGCATTAATATTTGTGTACATCTTACACTCAGCAATTGATTCTAAGCATTCTCGCCGTAAAAACCCACTTTCGTCGTCTACAAATTGTCAAAAATCTTCTCTTATTATACTGCGATTCTTCACTTTGTGTGTCGGAAAGAATCAGTGTCACTGAAACTATCTGCATTGTTCTTATGACATTGTGACTCACATTGAAGTGCGAAGCAACGTTTCTTATACTAATATTCCAACCGTAAGCATTCCCATAACCTGACTTGACATTTCTTCAACATTCACAGGAATATCACCCAAGTGTCGTCCTCAGACTTTGATGATCTTTACGTACGTTGTACAGCATCGA
>VTPC01001378.1:0-13325 GCA_011009095.1 Ignelater luminosus
AAAAAAATGGCAGGAACGTTGGGAGAAGTGTATATTTCTAAAGGGAGACTATGTTAACAAATAAAAAAAAATTTTTGAAAAAATTGTGTCTTCATTTCTAACACGGGTACTTATTGAACCGCCCTCGTACATACTTTTCTGTAATGTTCAATAAGTTAAACCGTCTACAATTGAATTTTTTTGTTTCGTTAACAGTACCTTTAGATATAGATAATCCACCTAAGTTATCTAATAAAAAAATAATAACACAAAAATACTCTTTTCCTTTTAATGTCACATAAAACTTAAAAAAAGGTTATTTTTCAAATACTGGAAAGACACGCTGACAATGAGTGGTGTTATACTCAAGTTGCTTAGAAATCTTTCTCCAATTTTCATCAATTCTAGCTTCCAAAGAACCTAACGCCTTTTGCTACAGCAGAAGAATTATAAGCTGGGACGATCAGCAATTTTCGTTTTTTAGTTCCTATTTTGTTCCTCATCTTTTATAGAGTACGTGTAAACTGAAAACTAATTATGTTGGCGGAAATAAACTTTCATTAGATTTTTTGCAAAAGAAAATTACGCGAACGTGGAATTTATGTCTCTTTAGCTGTTTAGTAGGTGTTGTGTTGGCAGCAGCAAACTGCATTATTATCTAGACCTAACTTTTTCCTTTCTTAATACTGTGAAATGCTTGGGTTCCTGTCGCGTTTGTCACGTTTTATGCAATAAAACTCAGCTCACGGCTCTTTTCTTTCTTTGCGCTCTCCCCGTGCCGTGCTTTCTTCTGATATATTACGCTATAAAGAAAGAGGAAACTGACCTACTTAAGAAAATGCCCAATCCAATTTCTAAACCAACGTTATTGAGTTGTAGTTGTCGGTCTTAACAAACGTTTAACTTTAACACGCATCAATGGGCAAAAGCCCTTTTTAATGTTATAATACGGATTATTACCTATACACTATATAAAATAAGTCCTATAAAAGAAACATTAGGTAACTTCAAAAAAAAAAAATAAAATAAAAAGGAAACTTAATCCTGGAAAGATACCAAAGGCTATTATTACCTCATTTATTTGTTCAGCATTTATGTTTTTTCTTTTCTAGAAAGGAAATTATAGAAAAACTGTATTCTTTAGCGCTACGTCTAAATCTGAAAAAGGTTGGCTAGGAAACAACCCAGGATAATTATTTTTTTTTCACTTATTATTGCGTGTTTATAAAGCTTTTGATATACCCTCAAGTCAATTTGATTAATATGAAAAATTTCATCTTAATTTTCGTAATCGTTAAATCTTGATTTCTCTAAACTTTCTTTTTGCTACAACTTCTCACTTTTATTAAAAAAATTTCGTTATCATCAAGAATTTCATAATAAAAAAGAAAATAATTTATATGTAGAAAGTGTGGCTTGCTTTTGAATTTACTGTTTGCAGCTAATTGTTATCAAATATTCAGCAGTGTTAAGGTGAAAATTACTGGATGTAATGAAATCTTGTAGTTGAGGTGATGACGAACGTTCTGAGGCCTACTCAAGTCTGTTTCTGTGGTTTAGAGAGTAACAAATTGCTGTATTTATTATATGAACACAAGCTACATACGTTATTAATTACATTAACCCAATCGGTTACAATTTATAAATATACTAACTTCCATAGAGAATGCAATACTAAGAAGTATTATATCTACGATGTTCTCACTTCATTAATATAATGGCATATGTATAAGAAAGAAATGATGAAAAACCCAGAACCAAGGAACCATAAACAACGAAGTTCTTCAGTAATGTGTCAGTCCTTCATGTGATCTAACACACTCTTTAGCTCTACGTAAGATGATTCGGTTTTTTCAAGATTGGGCTAGAGTGTCAGGAGAGTGAGGTACATTATTCAATCTTAGGCTCAGCATGTCCCAGACATGTAAAATTAACGGAAAGTCGGAAGACTTCCATGGTCGTACCTGAGTTTCTAATAATACGAGAAATATGAAGCTGTGCATTAGCTTGCTAGAAAGAAGCATTTTTCACGTCTTGAGAAGACAATACAGCAACGGTTCCGAGAAACTGTAGAGATATCGCACAGCTGTCACAATGAAGAGTAGAGGTGATCCACTGCAATAACCAAAAAAAGTTGCAATTTGTCTTTTAACACACCGTTCTTGTCCCCTTGTACGCGTATCATGCATGCTTAAAGACAACCGGAATTCATTACTAGGCATCACAGCATTCTATTTATGGTTCCAATTCAATCTCTCATTACACCATTTCCAACTATGATAACGACAGTAAGCTGTAAAAACCCAGACATGTGTAGGCGATAGGAATGCAAAATAACGAATTCTTCGATAAATATAATTCATGGAAAGAAGTCTACGGTCTACCTAAGCCAATCATTTGCTTCTTGTTGGGTAGTCTTAAATTGGCTCCTTCCTGCCAGAATTTAAAGCTTTCTGTCTTCAGCTACAGAGGCCATACTCTTAAGTCTAGTATCTCTGGACCGACGGTTTCAATCTTCTATGCTTTATAACAGCTCAATATAGCAACTCATTATCTGTACATCTGGCGACTAATTTCCTTATATCACAAGCTGGCTCCTTCCATGTCTCGCATGCCAAGAATGCATCGTCTGTCAAATTTGATTGGTTGGAGGAAATTAACGTGTTTTCTAACTTTGGGCACCATAGAACTTTTCTGATGAGAGTTTTAGAGAAAAAGGTGAATAAAAAAAAAGATTATGCAAGAAACTACCGAAAAAAGACCACTGCACTTCTTCAGATTATAATCAACGTTTGATCATATTCTATTAACATTAGTATAAATACATGGTGCCTCTAAATTTGTTTGCCAAACTGAGAACTAAAAAGAACTCTTATTTTCACTATATTTTACAAAGTGCTTGTTCGATTTTGTTCCGATTTTATATGCTCGTGTATATCATCTTCTTATATGACATAGTCTTACATTCATCAATCTTTTGTTATTGGTTTAGCATCTTTTTGGCATAGAATTCACCAGTTTTCCTCACTTCCTCTGCAAAACACTGTAATACCAAACTTGATTAATTTTGTTTTTGTTGTGGGTTTATTTTTAGATATTCTTAATTCTTTCTTTACATAATTGTACATCGTGTTACTTTGATACAAGTTTTCTATAGCAAGTGCATTATCGTCCAGGAATATAATAAAATTCTCTTCTTCTTCAAACAAGTCTTCTCACTGGGCAACACCTTATTTTGCGAAACTTCAAGGTACTTTGTGATATTCCTCATTCTAGAAAAGATAAATAGATGGACAGACATGCAATTCCATACCCTGTCAGTTGGATACTTAATTGTATGGAATACACATTTTGGTAAACATTCTTCTTCAGGAAATCTAACAATCGCATATCCAGTAGAATTGTTGATATTAAAAGTTGATTCGTTACTGAATAACACTTTCTGCCATTGATCTGCGGTTCGGTTTCTCTGTTGTTTAGCTCATTGCGGGCATTCGTATTGTTTTTTGGAAACAAGTGGTCTATACCTTCTTGGTTCATAGTGGTCTTTGCCTTGCAGAGGAAGCACACACGCAACCGTGGTATCTTTGCACCACAACTTTTGTCGGCTAGGTTTGTTCTGTTTAGAACAGCATCACCTCTAAATAAAGTTTTACTTGATCGCCTAGTACGCGATTTGCCATCAGTTTTTCCCGTCAAATAATTGAAAACTAATTACATTTTGGTTGCTATTTGACGACTGGAGGCGTCTTCTTAATGACACAAAATAATTTTTCATCGTTTTTGGCTTAACACTTTTGTTGCTTCTTCTGGAACACCCTTTGCAACTTTTGACAAAATTAATAAAATTATGAGAATTCTAGAAATCATTGCAGCGCTTATAGTTATACTTGCTCGTATCACTGGAATTTGTAATAGTATTTAGATCTAAGTTACTGCTTTTACATTATTTAACCGACAGATGTCTGTTTTAAAATTGTTTTCTATGAAATTCTTAAAAGATGATGAGCAGGGCCATTGCTAATCTATTCATAACTGCCGTATAATTAAAGATATGCGAGAAATGTGTGATACTTTTAAAAACATTATTGTGCGATGGCACATACTACTGTATTTCTATCTCTTTTGGGGGTACTCACATCATCAGTTTGGTAGCCTTCTTTTTTCCTTTTCTGTATGAATACCGTTGCGCATGGTTGGGCCTATAATTTAGAGATGAAAGTAAATGGTTTTTCTGCTAGCGAGTCTTAACTGTGTTTTGGTTTCTACATACAAGTTGAATCAAGTGGTTATCTTGGTTGTTTGAAGATGATTAGATCAAATCCGGCTACAAAATTCTACTATCCGTTCATTTACTTAAACTTTCAGTTTCGCCAAAAATCACGCCAGCTTTTTAATTTTAAACGGGACTCTTGGGAATATTTTAATATATTACTACTGTTTATTTGATCCTAATTTTAGCAAGGTAGATTGATTGGTCTAAACTTATTAATTTATTTATAAAACGTTTTGGCGTGTCTCGATATAATTAGGCAAAGTTGGTATGCTTCCAGCTTTTTACAAATAAGTCTTAGTTTTTGATTTTTAGTATTAACAAACTTAGTAGGTATACAGGGTGGTCAACTAAAGCAAACTGCAGTTTTTCTAAATTTTTTGTGGTCGTGATTTAATGGAGAATAGCATTATTAATATCAATAACACCTGTCTTTGACTAGCAGTTTTGCTATAGTAAGATTTTTATAATAATTAGAAATTGATATAATGAACTGATTCTAAAAATCTTTCTCTATATCTTTGGGGCCTAGTCATTTTGAGCATAGGCAATTATTATGTATTATTTTTCTTCAATTTGCACCACTATCACCACAACAAGTCATGTGGTTTTGTGGAATTTGTCCTAGAGCCGGAAAATTCCTTTCCGGCTGCAGGCCCTGGGTAAAGAATCTTTTTGTTGTTGGGCTATAAACTGAAAACTATAATTATAAGTAGATTCTCAAAGGGTTATAAAAGCAATGGTTTGAACGGCAAAATTGATGACAAAGGTAATGAGTATTTGTCGTTTACTAAAATTTGAAAGTAATACCCTGCAAAGCTTAGAATTATTGTATCTTTTTAATACGACCTTAAATTGTAAGATCCTTAGCCCGCGTACTCTATTTAACCACAAGTAAAACCTACACACACAACATAAGTATTACAGGATTTTTTATTTAATGCAAAATCATTGGCAAAGACCATTAGTTAAAGGCCGAAATTATAAAATTCTAGCGTTAGCTGCAATAAAAAAAAACATGTTTTTGAAAATAGGGCAGCAGAATTACTGATATTTGAAAAGCAGTTAGTGTCTGAGGGATTAACGTGTGATCTTTACAATATAGAAAGATGAGTACCTAATAAGATAGGAATACTACTCCTAGTCGCATTAAGATAATTTTTATATTCACTCTCAACTCAATAGGGAAGTTCCACTTAATAAAACTGTGAGATCTTTGTCATTGATATCTACTGTTTAAGCTTAGCAAATTCTCATAGACTGATCACTGATCAGCATCACCATAAACGCGTCATTATGTTCAGCAATGGTATAAATAAGATTCTGAATACAGGATCGCAACACCTTGCATTGTACTGTCAATTAGTGTCAACTACGAGGGCGGTTCAGTACCCGTGTTTGACGACAGAAGGCGTTCCTGAGGGAAGTTGGTGTTATCATCGTGTGCTGCCATCTATCAAACGACGGTATAACAAATTGCAGACTGATTGATAGGTTAGTTTGGATTTGACAGCCATTCGAGTAAGACGTGTTTCGTGATTTTAGCTAAGATGGAAAAAGAGCAGTATCGTTCGGTAATTCGCTTTCTGTTTTTGGATGGGAAAAAATGCGAGGAGATAAAAGCAAAGTTGGATGCTGTTTATGGGAACACTTCACCATCTATGACCACAGTTAAATATTGGTTCAACGAATTTCAACGTGGGCGAACATCCGTTTTTGATGAGAAGCGACCAGGACGCCCGGCAGACGTGGTTACCGAGGACATCATTGAAAAGGCCCCGACATGACTCTCGCTGATCGACGAACGAAAGTGCGTGAAGTAGCAGCGGCCGTAGGTGTGTCGACCGGAACGGCAATTAATATTTTACATGATAAGTTGGCGATGAAAAAATTGTCGGTGCGATGGGTGCCGCGATTGCTAACGGTAGACAACATGCGGATGCGGCTGTTAACTTCGAAGCAGTGTTTGGAGCAATTTAAGCGAAATCCGAAGGAGTTTTTGCGTCGAGTGGTCACCGTTGATGAAACCTGGATTCATCATTACACACCAGAAACTAAGCAACAATCAAAACAATAGATTTCTCCCGGTGAATCTGCTCCAAAGAAGGCGAAGATGGTTCCATCGGCCGGAAAGGTCATGGCGACGATTTTTTGGGATGCGAACGGCTTCATCCTCATGGATTTTTTAGAAAAAGGAAGAACGATTACTGGACAATACTACAGTGAGTTATTAGACAGCTTCGACAAAAAATTGAAGGAGACACGGCCGCATTTGGCGAAAAAGAAGGTGCTGTTTCACCACGATAACGCACCAGCACAGTCATCCGGAGTTGTCGCCGCCAAACTGCATGAATTGTGTTATGAATTGCTGCCGTACCCCCCGTATTCACACGTTCTGGCTCCCTGCGACTTTTTCTTGTTTCCTAACATGAAGAAATGGCTCGCGGGAAAAAAATTTAGCTCAAACGAGGAAGTCATCGCCGAGATAGAGGCGTACTTTGGACAGTTCGACAAATCCTATTTTTTGGATGGGTTAAAAAATTGGCAGGAACGTTGGGAGAAGTGTATATTTCTAAAAGGAGACTATGTTGAAAAATAAAAAAAAATTTTTGAAAAAAATTGTGTCTTCATTTCTAACACGGGTACTTATTGAACCACCCTCGTATATTAACCAACGAAATTTTGTTGGCACATCGATCTACGTTTTGATTAGTCATTTGTACATTTCATTTTTTGAAATTTCGTGCACTGATTATTGTATAACAAACTAAAGCTTGCAGAAATATCAAGAAAGTCAGTTGTTTAATTTTTCCATTTAAAAAGCTACTGTAAAAATCTAGAAATGTTAATATTTCATAAAAGAGCTACTGGAGAAGAAAATTTAATGAGACTTTTTTTTATTTTCCCCTGTATAAGCCAACGTAAACAGGACTTCACTATGTCTCACCACAAATCGGGATTAACACTTATATGTAACTAAAACCCACTAGACATGTTGTCCTTTGACATTCAGAAACTATTAGAATCCTTTGAGTATTATGTTAATCTGTCCTAGCCACATTTCTAATTTCCGGTTCAAAATTTTGATATCTACGTTAAAGGTAAACTGACCAGGTAAAGCGTTTTCTATACACATTTAACATTAATAGTACTAATGCAAACACTGATTTTATTATTTTTAAATTGTTGCATTATTGAAATTAACAATTATTTAGACATACATTCACGTAAAGCCGTCTTTCGTATTTTAGAATGTTTTCCTTCATTGAACAATTCGATTAGTCTTGGAAATCTAAAATTAAATCGTTTGTAGAAGATAAAACTTTCTCCAAAAGTAAGTAACCATTTGTAACCCATTATACTTCACAACATCGAATTCCAAACAGGAAGTTCATTTAAAAGTAGTTCTCCAACTACTACACCATTAAACTTTAAAAGCTCATATTTTAAACTCTAATGTACGTTACACCAAGTTTTTTGTTATCTAACTATCGCACAAGTTTAAATGTACGATGATACTTTTAACTAACTGCAACGCCCTTCTAATTATTATTTACCAAACAAACTAAGATGCAATGATGCCTCGTTTTCACCAGCTACTTCATTTCCTGTTCTATTACGAAATAGTCTTTAGGAGATCTTAATCGCTCTGAATAGCACGAAACATTCATTCCCCTAAAGTTAGAAGGGCTATTTTCTCGATACTATTCGCACTGGGAACTTCTCCAACTTGTGTAGTTAATGTTAGCGTAGTGCTCAATAATTAAACATAGCACGCAAATTGATATGGAGACACAATGGTTACTAATCATCTCTTCTAATTATTAAGTGGTAGCTATAGGGAGATTGTCAATATTAAAACAGAGAAAACTTAATGAACTAACTTTTGTTGTCGCTCATTTACTTAAATTAAAATTGAATATTAAAAATTTAAATATCAAAATTAACCATGTATGTTACAGGTACGTATAATGCCTAATATCCTTATTTGTTGCAAGTAAGGGGTTTGTCCCTGGATAGTTTACTAAGACGCTGGTTATTATAGGGTATAATTAATTCAAAATTAAATCCACGCCGTGCATAAGTTATTAACAGCAAACAGGTGTAGATTGTTTGTGATAAGTCAATCAGCCTATTTAATGATGTGATATTCATGTTTTACGCTCGCATAAAAGTGTTAAATAAAAATGTTTCTTTTTTAAATCGCATTTGCTTTTTATATGTTTGAATACGAGTATAGTAAAATACACAGCAATAAAATGTTCGTTAAACTGAAAAGGAAAATTGGTTTCGAAGAAAATTGTATATGATATCCGATAATACGAAATGTTGAAAAGCTTCTGAAATTCGATAGCGCTACTTGCAGTGCAGAATACTGAAGACGGCACACATCACTTCCGTGCCGGAAGTGATTTTATCACGATTTCAATTAACAAGACAATGCTATTTTAGTATGAATAAAACAAAGAAAGAAGGAATACAAAAGAAAAAGAAGATAAACGGGTTTCTATTTATCTACCCACTTATTTATTAAATAATCTATTAAGAATAAATTTAAATTTAAAATTTTTCCATTGGCGATATTTAATTAAACGTTCATACACACACGAATTTCTATATTTTTACTTTCAATATTGTTAACAATCTTCCAACTAAGAAACTTTTTTGTAAATTGAAAAAACTAAATTTTAACTTATGCCATGTTTTTGCAAAGCTTCAGAACCCTTCGGATAAAATGTAAATTTGCACGTGTTACCATTTTTATTTTATTCTGGTATTATTTATGAAATGGTTTAAGATATTGTGCATAATACCATCTAACTAGTAAATTTTCTAGGTCTCAGATTTTTCAACCTCTTGTTGCTATAAATAGCATCTAATCATTATTCAGTATACAGTAACTGTAAGAGGGTGAATTGACATTCAGGGACTATTTCATTCACACAGTTGCAATTTGAATACTTATTGGTATATGTTTGAATATCATCACTTGTTCATTGGCAAATTAATTTGTGAAGTGTAAGTTTATTTAATTTCTGCATTAGAACGAATAAGGTTGCTTAGGGTCAAACGCATGATTCTTTCTGAAAATGTAATTCAAGTAAATTGAATTTGTGTTTACCTTTTTGTTAATCTGGGTTCCGACTATTGGACTCATATGACCCCGTAAATTCAATCTCAGAGCTGAAAATTTTTTCCCGACTGTAGGTTCGAACTCACGCTGAAGGCCCGATATTATTATAGCTTCGCTTTGTATTCGCCATTTACACTATTATAAAGTGTATTGGTGGTGGGTCTCAATACCGCTAGGCTATCCGGGCCGGTCGTGCTTATTGTTATTCTTAGTATGTCACTGATTTTCCTTTTGTACACAGGACAGTATTTTTTGTAATAATTTTTCTTCGTCTGCCAATATGCAGTGTGTTGTTTTCAAACATTTTCTAAACTGAAATGATATAGTATGTTTGAATTAAAGACCAATATTGCTACTGCAGTCTACAGAGACCGCAACATCATATTTTCAGTAATGAATTTGGAACTTCCTTTTGTCTTTCTTATTTAAGAGTCTTATCTCAGAAAGATATTCTGCATATTAGGATTTTTGTTGATGGTTAAATTTGATTAGTTTGTAACACTGCGTAGAACTTTTTAATAATATTCTTTGTCCAATTCCTAAATTGTACAGTAATTTATACATTTGGTATATTCCATAATTATATTGTCTTTAATTACACCGATCAACGTGGGTTTTCTTTGCAAAAATTTAATAACTCAAATTAAATTTGATAGTGGACACATTGCCTAAAACAAGGTTAATAATATTATCTTAGCTGGTGTTTTAAAAAAAACCACACTCAAAAGAGAAAGCCATAACTAAAGAATGTAGGCTGAGTAATTTTGTCTTCTCAGGTTAAGTGAAGGCTTGAAAAGTATATAGCAAACAATTAGGCATATATCAAGTCATAAACACCTCTTGTTCATATAAGAGGATAGGTAAAGACTGTATACTCCATGAACTGCCCAAGCAAATATTTTATCCACCTTCGACAAAAATTTCCTAAATTAAAATCAAAAGTTAAAAATGGTGCTTTTATAAATCATCAAAATTGTCGACTATTGGACGGCAACAGCTTTATAAACAAATTAAATCAAAATATAAACCACAATCGTAGCAGTTTTTTGAAGTTTCTTAGAGTTTAGAAAAGTTGATGATCACAAAAGATTAGTAAACAATTTGCTAAAGGCGTTTCAGACTATAAACGTCAATGTACTTATATAGTGACCAAACACCCAGACAACGCCGCTTCTTCTAAAAGCTTTCTATATTCAAGAACCAGGATAAATCACTTGCTACAATTTCTGTTTTTCTTTCATTACTTTTACTACTTTGTTTTCCACTTTTTTTACCAATTTCTATCTTCTTTAAATTTTCTTTTACTTCTTTCAACCATTTAGATTTGGACCTTTCTTTCTTTTCTTTTCTCTTGGATTCCATTCATCATAAATCTTATTGTTGCATCTTTGCATCTTTGTTGCTCTCCAAGTATTTAACTCTGAAATTTTATATTATATCTAACAAAATTTTCCCCTTCCATTTCTCTTAAAAGTCCATGATTCATTCTTGTTCTGTATTATTCGATGTCGCTGATTTTTATTGGCCCCAAATAGTTTTAATGTTTTTCTCCCTTTTATTCTTCTTTAATTCCTCTTTCTTTTTCTTTGTCATGGTTAAAGTTTCTGCTGTGTATGTTATTATTGGTCTTATCTGCGTTTTCGTTAGTAAAGCCTTACTTTTTGAAAGTTTCTTATTTGCACGAAGTGCTCCATTTCCACTAATAGTTTTCGTTCTATTTTTTTTCTCCTGTGTTATTTATATTCACTTCTTCAAATTGGTACTGTTCAATCTTGATCTTACTTTTTTCTGATGTCTTTCCAAATCTTATTATTTTCGTTTTCTCTTCATCATCTTTTTTCCTTCTTACGATAGTTTGTCTTTCTAAGATGTTTCTTTTTTTTGTTATATTATTAGCTGACAGTGCGTCACCTTGTCGTTCTCCTCTGTTTCTTATAAATTCTTTTGTTTGTTCTTTCTGTATTTCTATACTGATTGTTGTTTGCTTCATCGTCACATTGATTTGTCTTATCATTTCTCTATCTATTTCCATTTTTTCTAATGCTGCTGTTAATTTTGTTTCCTATTGTGTGTCAAAGGCTCGTTTAACGTCAATGAAAGGCATTTCTATATCTATTCCGTGTGCAGGTTTTTTCAATAATTTGCTTTACTATGTGCATTGCATCCGCATTTGATCTTCGTCTAACAAGTTTACATTGATATTGATTTGTTTTCTCTTTCTAGGTATTTATTAATTTTCTTTAAATTAAAGTTGACATATTTGAATATGCTGTGTTGTTAGCAAAGTTATTCCCCTGCAGTTCTCACATAGATGTATTTTCTTTGTATTCTAACACCTTGTTCGGTTGCTTTTCGTTCTTTTGACATTTTTTCCTACTTATATATATATTTTTTGAATAGCGCAGAGAGTTTCTGTAAAGTATTACTCCTATATTTTATGCTTTCTTGTTGTTTTCCCACAGTCGCCAGTTCATATGTTCTCTTTTACTTTTTCTGCGATTGGTTCATTTGAATCTTCATTTTTTCTTTTTCCTCAGTTTCGAAATCGAATAGTAGTTTCTGGAAGTGTGCCTTTCATTCTTTCTTGTATTGTATAAAATGGTTTCGTATTTCTATTTGTTCTTTCATTTTCTATCTGTTTCTTTTTATTATCCAATTATTCTTTATTGTTTTTTCTTACTACTTTGTTACAGGTTCGTCTTACTTGTCCATATTATTTTCTATCTTGTTTATTATCTGTTCTTCTTCACTTTATTTTTTGTACCACTATTTCCTTCTATTCTTCATATTTTTTGTTTCTCTCCTGCTCTTTGTATGCATTTTCTTATATTACAATCCTATTTAGTTTTCACATTATTTTCTTGTGTTATTTGTTCCCTTAATTATTTTTCTACATGATCTAATAATTCATCTTTCTGTTTCATTTACTATGTTACTTTTTTTCATCTTCTCATGTATTTTTGTTGACTCATACCATTGAGTAAGGGAAATCCTTTACTCAATGCTCATAGTCATTGTCTTGTCCATTATCTATTGTCGCTTTTCCGTTTTCATTAGTTTTTGTACCTCCTGTTGTTTGTATTACTTTTAATGTAGCATTCTTTAATTTTTCTAGTTCTTGTATTCGAATTTCAGATTTCTTCATATTTATTTAGTTTAATGGTTTTACTGTATTTGTTTTCATTTTATTTGTTGCGTGTGCTCTAGGTTGTAGAAGATAATTGGTTAGTTAATCCAAATATAATTCAACATTCCAGCGTTTTGTGCTACTTCACTTCCTTTTTGATTTTGATTTTGTTTGTTTTTTTTTGTTCTTCTCGCATATCTTCTCTTGTATTAGTCTTTTGTGGTCTTTATTTTTCTTCCTCTTACTACACATGCTGTTTCTTTCTCTTATTGTTTGCTTTTTGCATTCATTTTTCTATTTTTTCTGTCTTTATTTCTCATCTATTTATTATTAGCTTACTTGTCTTTAATATTGCATGATTTCCTTGTGCACGAAATTGTATTAGCTGATTTCCCTCTTCTAACTCATTTGGCATTTAGTCTTCTTATATAAATAATTAAATTCGATATAACGTCTTGTGCTTTTCTTGTTGCTAAAGATTTTGTCATAATGGGCCTATTTCTATTCTTCCGTTTCTTTTCCAATTTATGCAATCAATTTCACTTGGTGTTTTTTCTAGTTTTATATCTTTCTTTACAATCTCCATGCACATTATTCGTAGCTTTTTATTGTATATTTTTTTTCTTAAGTATATTTTGCTCTAGTTGTTTTTTTTCGTATCTTCCCTATTTTTCTTCGAGGTTATCAATTTTTTTGTTTATAATTTTTAGATGTTCTTTAATTTATGCCTTGTCACTTCCATTTAGATATTGTCTTAAGCAGGTAATTTCTGTTGCTAGTTTCATTTTCAAATCAACTATTCATGTAGGATC
>VTPC01001378.1:24500-53645 GCA_011009095.1 Ignelater luminosus
CAAAACTTTATATTTCTAAGCTTATTATGTATGTTGTTGCTATAGAATCTTAACCACCAACAATTTTCAGTATTATAAGGTAAAAAACCAGTAATCCTAAAATATCTAAAACAGGTACGTACAACAAGTTCCAAAAATGCTAAACATCCACTAAAAAAACAAAAGATGATCGGAGGCCCCCAGGTAGTTTGAGCATCCAATTGCTCGCCTCCGCTATAAAACAAAAAAAGTCGGAAGTTGATACGACGATTCGTTTTGAAGATACAAAATATCTCACAAAAGAGAGCAAAGGACCATTGCTACGAAGCTGTTCCAAAGCGTTTTCTGCACAGAAGCCTTTGCCAGAAATCAATCTTCATTACGACATTACTCACTCCACGGGCGCAATTATTTTGATATAATCTGACAATGAAATTAAATCTCAATCAGCTATTCAAGCAAACATATTTTATGAAAATAAACAAATAGATTAATAATTCAAGCTAGAAGCTGGAAAGTCATTTTGTACTATAAACATCAAATATCCTATTCTGATTTGTAAAAATAAAGAAATCACAGTTAACAGTTTCTTACGATATTAATATTTGCTTCTGTTAGTTACTTGATGACAAATCTAACAGTAATGTTTTAAACAATTCAATAAAGCTTAAGAAGCATTTACCTAAGTGAAACTGTACAGTTGAAATCAACAGGTGTTTGGAAACAAATCGAAACAATTAAGGCGTTTACCTGTTAATGAAAAATCAATTGAAAATTGATAGTTTTGATTGATCGAGGAGTCCATTTGTAAGAACAGCTGCTTACGAACCGATATTTCTACTGCTGTCCGTAGGAGGCGCTGTTAAGACGTTTCCAGATTTAGAAAGGGTTTAGAAAGATCATTATAAAAAACCAAGTATTGTTATAAATTATATTCATGTAAGTTAGAAAATTTAACTTGTATTGTATATTAAGAAACTATTGTCATAACGATAAGATAGATCAAAATAGAATTCTTTTCTTTCTGTTTTATTTCAAAAGAGAATAATATGAAAACAGTTAAATGTAAATTAAATAACTGGCAATAAGGAAAGGTTTAGCTTCAAGCGGTGCATGTAGATCAATTTAGTTCGAAAATTGATACCTTTTATATAAAGCTCTACCAATTACTAATATTGGCTAATTGCAAAAAAGCATTCACATAAAGAATTATAGCTTTTTAACACAAAGTCAAAATTACAAAACCTTTTGAACAGTGTGTGAGTAAACTCTTGATGATGAAATTTTTAGTTTCATGCAGTATAGCAATGGTTTATAGTAGCACAGTTTCTCAAACTTATCACTTATTTTCAAAGATATTGTACTTACGATTTATATACCTTAAGAAACTCAAAATAATATATTTGTTGATGGATTATATTTATAAACCACCACAATATGCACGTGTTTCCGAAGCAAATGTTATTATTAGTTCCATATAGAAAATATATGGAACACGTAAATAAAATATTGTTTAATGTCAGATCAATTGAAATTTCAGTTGATAATTATATGTTTTCAAAGCAAACAATAATTATTTACAGTTTTGGAATGAGAGATTTAATTTAGAAATATTCTATTACGCTATTTTTTATATAAAAGATATAATCTAAATTGCTTGGAAATACACACAAAATATAGAAGAGCTTTGGTTTTTCTTTCAGAATTTTAACACCAATGAGAAAATAAAAATTCTCGGAAACGTTTAATTAATAAATTTTATGGAAATAAAACATCCTTAGTAAAGCAAAGAAAAAGTATAGATTGAATTATTTTACATATTAGGCTTCAATTTAAAACCATATAATGTCTCTTTAATATGCTAATTAAAAAAAAAGAAAACTTACAGTAAGGTGAATTCTTCGAATTTCAAGAGGGAATATTATGTGCAGTAACAGAAATTTTCTCTGTGAAGAAAACTTTGTTAAATTGCAATTAATATTAAATATTTATGAATTCTTTAGCTTTCAAATTCCAACGACGAGGGACGTTTGTTATTGTTTAGACTTTACGTTACGGGTTCAAACGCCTATTGTTTGGGGGACTATTATTAAGTTAGAAAATATTTATTTGAATAAATAACCCAGAATAATATCCTTCTTGTCCTTGATTTATTCTTAGACATTAAATAAGTAAAAAATAAACGATTTTGTAAGAACTGGATAACAAAGAAATAATAGAACCGAACATTACTTGGAGAATACCATTAAAAGTAGTTTTTCATTAAACACTTTCTCTCTGGTAGGGTGACATAATTGTACTAATTTAATCAACAATTTGTCACTTAAATTTAGTCAAAGGAGGAAAGGAGGAATTGGAAATATCTTGAATCATCTGACGTAAACAAATTTTATTATTGGTCGTGAGAAATCACTTTCGAATTAGAACTCCACCTATTCGAACATTAGTAGAAAATTAGAAGGGGGCCGATATATTACCTAGATAATTTCGTTTATGAGGAAATTCAAATTTGTTACGATGAATAAACGATATAGGCTGAAAAAGCATTCTGAAAGGAGAATATTTAAACTGATATTTTGAAATATTCTAAGGTAATAAACCTTTTTTATATTAGGTCTTTATTTTTAATGAATGACTTATACTAACAACACAGAACCAATATCAGTAGAATTTAATTAATGCCAGAGAATGGTTTTAAACCAATTTATTTCTTTTGTCTAAAATGAGATTTTAATAACGGACCATTAATACACAAACAAAAGCGTGCACAGGGTATTGCCCTTAGTAACCCATATTTTATTTAAATAGAATACGTTCGAGATTGTAGTGTATATAGGCAATTTAAGACTCGTCAGCGAATTAGAATTGGATCAGTGGAAAATTTCCCATGTTTTCAGCAGCACAGCAACTTTATATTCCGTTCACCATGTGAGTTGTATATCGTCAGCATTCTTGATGTTGCACGTTTCAAATATTGTATTTGTAAATGTTTCGAGCTTTTAGATAGCAGGTGGAGATGTTTTCGGAATACAGAATTAAATTTCCGTCATTAAACATATTTCTCCTCGAATGTTCTTCTTGCTTCCCTTTTCTAACGTCAGAAAGATGGCAGATATAAAGAAATATTTGCCACTACAGCAACTTCAGATCGAATCTTTTTAGAGTTCTGTGCGTCTGGTACGAATGTTTATAAAAGGTATGCGCTAATAAATTTCTATTAGTTCTGTTTCTAAAGATACATACACGCTTGTATTTTCCTCTGCAGCAATTTTCAATGAAATGGTATACAAGGAATTGAGACAATGTATACGCTTGTGCACACTTCGTTCCCGTTCTGTCTTTCTGTATTGCTTGATGAATGTTCTTAGAGAACTCTACTATGTTAACAAAATTTATGCTGTTTAGACTCAGAGGCGAGTTCCTTTAAGTGTTTTATTATTTGCCTAGATACATAAGAATTACTTCCAGAGCTCGCTTTTTTCTCAAGCTAAGCACTCTTTGTCTTGTTTCATTTATGTTAATCCTTGAAGGGTCAAGCAGATTATAAGAGTTTGAACTGATTTTCTAAATAGGAATTCCCCTCGATAACTTGGCTTACTCTGGTATATAACTAGTTTATTGTGCTCATATTTTCTTCAATATAGTCTACAAGAATTTATGGCTGCCTGTATTTATATGTAGCTTCTGAGAAAGAACGGAGAGCACAAATGCAACAAACTGGAGATTTTGCTGCTGAGAACTTTTTTATATAGATAAATACCTTAAAGCAGTTTACAGACAATTATTAATTGAGAAAACTTTATTGTCACGACCAGATGGGTATAATACATTTTTTATTTTTGGAACGCATAATTAACAAATACCATGGTGATTAAAATTTTATTGATTTGTACTCGTTTGAGATTTGCTGTATTTTATAAAATAAATAAAATCTGCTAAACTAATACAAATTCCAAACACAGTAATGAAAGGATAACACTAGAGATATCTAAACTAAACCAATTTTGTATAACAACCAAGAAGAAACTAGAAAATTTGATGGCCGGCCAGCTGCTTCGTAAAAAACAAGAATTAGAAATTTAAAATTTATTTAACTACAAAGTCAATTCCTAAATCAACTTTTTCTAATCACTAAATCTGGATTTGATTTTACAAGAAAAATATAAACGATCATTTATTTATTTTAAAACCCGCCATCTCCACTTTTAGTGGAAATTGAGCTAAGTGGTGTTTCCTATTTGAGATTTTCCGTACTATTCAATGGTTAGGTCAGCTTTGTTCAAATTCCGCCAGCTCCCTATGAAAACGGACGTGAAAGATACACATTAGTTTTCACAATCCGCCATCTCCATTAGACAGTGAGATTCAGAACCAGCCATCTCCAGTTTGATCAATCACAGCAAAGCATAAGGAATTGCCTGGCTAATGTTGTTGACAGTTATTCTAGTTATTGTTTAGTTAGAGCGTGCATACAATAATTAGATAATTGTTTGTGATAAATTATAATAATGTGACTGCAAAAATATAAATGAACTAGAAAAATTCATTAAAAAGTGTTCTTCCAAACATGCCAACAAATCCTGGAAGATGGAAAAAAGAAATGACACGACAAGAGAGGTTAGTTTTAGTGTAATAGCTACTCCTGTTTTGTGTTCTTAAAACTGAAGTTAAATTAGGCTACTTCACAATATGAAAACTTGTGAAATTCAAGGGTAAAGTATGAAGATGTTTTTTGTCGCTGTATTTTCTGAATGAAATTATTAATTGCGGCACATTTTCCTTTAGGTATTCGTCTAAACAACCTCCAGGAGCTGTAAAATTCAGTCATGATTTGGAAGCTTACCAATGCACACGATTAAGTAAATTTGATGTTCAAAAATTCCATGGGGTGTTCTATTCATGAAAATGTAAAGTGCAACAAGATAACTTTATCATCAAACATGCAACAGTTGAAAAGTACAAGAGAAAGAGACCCAACAACAAAAACAGGTGGATGAAAGAGTATACGTTTAAAATGTATATAAGGACAAGGCATGGTGATATGGTTCCAGCTCCAGTCCAAGAAGAAATTCCAAACTTCGCAAACACCACAATTGACAGTAACTTCTAATGAAATTATTAATAAAAAGAATTCAACGGGGTTTACAAATAAGTTAATACAATAAAAATTTCCTGATTTGCCAACCGGATTCAAATTAATAATATACAGGGTGTTACAAATTCGAGTAGTTGTATGGGGATCTCGAAAACCGTAAGAGATACGAATTTGTTTAAATTATTGCAAAGTTGTGCATTTATGTGCCTAACAACATGCCGTTTAAAAAGTTTAAAAATCTTGAATACTTCCGGAGATATCCGGAAAAAATCGAAATAATAATTCTTCGTTTTTAATTTCTACGCCTTTGTTTTCAAATTTATTTAAAAACTAATAGCACATTATTAGAGCACTTTTTTATGTTTTTTAAAACTGTGTAATCATTTTTTAAATACAACGTTTTGTATTTTAGATATCATCATCAGGTCAATTTTTTTCAATATGGACCTGGATTTGTTTTTACGTTTTTGTCGAGAACTGGTTTTCAAATGTATAATCCCATATTATGTTTTAAAAAACCGTGTTTTGTAGTAAAGAAATGATGCTTCTTTTATCGTCCAAGTTGAAAAGCCGTAAGAAATTAAAAACGAAAAATTATTATTTCGCATTTTTCCGGATATCTCCGAAAGTATTCAAAATTTTTAAACTTTTTAAACTGCATGTTAGGCACATAAATGTGCAACTTTGCAATAATTTAAACAAATTCGTATCTCTTACGGTTCTTGAGATCCCCATACTACTACTCGAATTTGTAACACCCGGTATAATTATCAGTACCGACAAACAGCTGTAACAATTTAACTTCTTTACAATAAAAAAATTAAATAAAAATGAAAACAGTTATACCCTGTGTCCCGCTTGCAGTAAGAAATAATTTAAGATTCATTATCCCACTAAGTAATATCGATAATGTAAAGAAACTAATCTAAGGCAACTATCGCTATCTATGAGACCTCAAATACAAAATACAAAAATCCTCTTCAACGAGAGAAAAAACCTCGAAAGATGTTCTAAATCACCCAAACAAAAGGATTAACTAATCAATTATGTAAGGAGCACAAAAGTGGTGGTTACAAGCTATTCCCTTGCTTTTATAAATAACATAATATGCGATTCTAACATCCTGACAATTTTTAACTGAGGATAGCTTAGTCGCCAAAATCGGTTTTGAAAATAAAATCTAAAAAATCATAAGGAAGTACTTCTCATTACCTTACCAATCGATATACAATTGTCTACAATTATTATTAATCATTATTAACAATTTATTGTGTTCTTATTTTGCTTTATTTACCTTTTTGGTATATTTAATTGTATGAATACATTTGCGAGCATTTAATATACGAGGGCGGTTCAATAAGTACCCGTGTTAGAAATGAAGACACAATTTTTTTCAAACATTTTTTTTTTATTTTTCAACATAGTCTCCTTTTAGAAATATACACTTCTCCCAACGTTCCTGCCATTTTTTTAACCCCCCCAAAAAATAGGATTTGTCAAACTCTCCAAAATACGCCTCTGTCTCGGCGATGACTTCCTCGTTTGAGCTAAATTTTTTTCCCGCGAGCCATTTCTTCATGTTAGGAAACAAGAAAAAGTCGCAGGGAGCCAGATCGGGTTAATACGGGGGGTGCGGCAGCAATTCATAACGCAATTCATGCAGTTTGGCGGCGACAACTCCGGATGAATGTGCTGGTGCGTTATCGTGGTGAAACAGCACCTTCTTTTTCGCCAAATGCGGTCGTGTCTCCTTCAATTTTTTGTCGAAGCTGTCTAATAACTCACTGTAGTATTGTCCAGTGATCGTTCTTCCTTTTTCTAAAAAATCCATGAGGATGACGCCGTTCGCATCCCAAAAAATCGTCGCCATGACCTTTCCGGCCGATGGAACCAACTTCGCCTTCTTTGGAGCAGATTCACCGGGAGAAATCCATTGTTTTGATTGTTGCTTAGTTTCTGGTGTGTAATGATGAATCCAGGTTTCATCAACGGTGACAACTCGACGCAAAAACTCCTTCGGATTTCGCTTAAATTGCTCCAAACACTGCTTCGAAGTTAACAGCCGCATCCGCTTGTTGTCCATCGTTAGCAATCGCGGCACCCATCGCGCCGACAATTTTTTTATCGCCAACTTATCATGTAAAATATTAATTGCCGTTCCGGTCGACACACCTACGGCCTCTGCTACTTTACGCACTTTCGTTCGTCGATCAGCGAGAATCATGTCGTGGACTTTTTGAATGATTTCCTCGGTAACCACGTCTGCCGGGCGTCCTGGTCGCTCCTCATCAAAAACGGATGTTCGCCCACGTTTAAATTCGTTGAACCAATATCTAACTGTGGTCATAGATGGCGAAGTGTCCCCATAAACAGCATCCAACTTTGCTTTATCTCCTCGCATTTTTTCCCATCCAAAAACAGAAAGCGAATTACCGAACGATACTGCTCTTTTTCCATCTTAGCTAAAATTACGAAACACGTCTTACTCAAATGGCTGTCAAATCCAAACTAACCTATCAATCAGTCTGCAATTCTGCCTTCTGTCGTCAAACACGGGTACTTACTGAACTGCCCTCGTATACTCATTCAATTCATTTTATAAGTTTATTATTAGCGGTCTTTTTTGAAGACAAATTTTAGCTCACGCTTCGGAGGCAACGCCATCATCTATTTGTCCCGCTGGAGGATGCAACAAAGCAACTAGGACTAGCATCCTCATATATTCTCGTGACTTATTTGCAGGTTCCTTGGCCTACTATTTACTTCCCCGCAGTAAACAACCCCTTATTCCAGAAGGTAATCGGTAAGTATGATAAATACTTCTTGTATATATTTTTTCAAACTCGACTTTGTGGAACTCTATACTATATAATACAATAAAATACAACACAATAGCAAATTTGTCTATTTTTTTCCTTCTATTTTCATGCTGTGGTTCTCCATGCGTGCATTCTTGCAGTACCCTTAATAACTTTAATACCCCCACATATAAAACAAATAACCCTTAAGCTGACAGGTATTATCTTCGTCGAGAATTTAAACCTTAGAAAACTATAGTAGGCTCAATTTTTTGTTGGAAATAACTTATTCCTAAAAGAGATCTTGAATATACGTCCGTGCACCTCCGTATTTCTTAAATTTGCATTTACGTGTATGCTCTATACGTATCCCTGGTATACCGCGTACATTCTCGTATACCCTCCAATGCAGCACTGCCCACATCCTTCTAGTATACCAACAAAATAGACAAAAGCAATGCTGCAGTTTCGTGACATATAGTATGCTGTTATATCCGATGAATTACAGAGTTCGGTATTAGCACGCTAAAGTTCTCCTATCTTTTTAATCTTATTGAAATCTGCTAGGAATGGTAAAACATAGAAGTTCAAACCGCTTGTTTCCTTTTGAGCTTACTTAGCAGCCATTTGTGAGGCAGCGCTTACTTTTTAACTAAAGCCATCAATAAAATTGGTATCTGTTTTGCCCTATTTGTCCTTCCTTAAACTCAAAAAAAAAACTACACAATGACATGTTTGACTTTGTACAATGCAACATTTTATATACATTTTAAGGAGTACAGTTTTCACAAATAAATCTCTGGACAAAAGTTGAAAAGTCACTAAAAAAACTAATCTCAGGAGCCAACAAAAGTAAAGATCTTCATAGTAAACGATGGTAATATGCTTTAAACACTCGCGTACACAGTGTTAGCACAAGTGTATAAAACAAAACTGCAGACTTAGAAAAAGTATACTGCAGCACTGTCTTACTGGCTATTGAGAAATAGAATATTCTGCTCTAAAAAGTAGCCAATTGCAGCTGCCTAAATCATAACGAAACGTTACCTTATTGATGCTTAGGGAAAACGCTTTGCTGCTTGCGACGTTCAATTTAGATGACGCTGACCGATGGAACTATAACTAACGCGTTATTTGCAAGTAATTAGAAATTTCTGCCAGGTGTCAAGAAGATCACAGCTCTAATATAGTTTGTTGTAGTTTGTAGTAGTAGTTGGCGATTTTTTAAGTCAGAAATTTTGTTTCTTGATGTATAACCTTTCAATCGTTCAGTTTACAATTAAAACGATTTTTCTACTTATTTTCTCTAATACTAGATGACACAATTTCTTAATATTACCACAAAATTCCATCTTACCTATGTTCTGTGATTTACAGTAGTGATATATAATTTATCAGCATTCTGTGTTTTCACTTTAGAATAGAATTTATTAATTTGCTTATTAAAAATGAAACGACTTCCTGGTGTTTTTAATAAAGTATAAGTACATAATGGCGTTTTTATAATCGCATTAATGTGCATATCAGATATTTTAACAAGATTACGCAACATCTTTTGAAGTAGTTCTTTAATTCTTTTTTGATTACAAAAATTAATTAATAAAACCTTCATTACATTTCAGCGTAATGGAGGTAGACACTTGTTCATTTTGCCCGAACGTTTGTTAGGTAAAAAGGGAGGGTTATACTTAATGTTGCTCATGTGGTAAAATGGCAGGACTCAAAACCGGGATGTTAAGTGTACTGTGTAATCGAGATATTTTCCTAACCAGTGAATTTCATGTGCAACTAAATCATATTAATGTCTTTATGAAATTCCTTGTGATAGACACCACCCATCACAGAAAATTCCTTTCATAGATAATTTGCTCTCTTATTATATTAAAAGTTTACCGCTTAATCCAAATTAAGTACATTACGATTAAAGTAATTAGTATGCAAAGCAACTTTCTTATTATTATTCTCTGCAAGTACTTAATCACACAGAAGTGCCTTTTTAACCTATTAAAAACAAACTCATCTTAAAGAAAATTAAATGAAATTTATTATTAGACAATTCAAAGAGAAATTTTTCAGTTTGTCATTATACTTTCAAAGGATACAAGTTAGAAATGTTAATTCGGTGTGGGAAGTATCAATTTACTTAGAAGGCCAGGTCAGCGATTTGGAAAATGGACACCTCTTAAAAGATCTTGACATTTAACAGATGCGAGCAATCTTTAGACCCAAGGGTTTTGTTTCGAAGATACGCCCACTTTTCCTTTTAATTTTTGATATTGTTGAGATTTATTTCCTTCGCAGAATTAGTAGAATTTCCGAATGAATACAATTTTGTTGGTAATTACAGCGTTAGCGCTTCTGCTTGACTGCTTGGCATAACCTTTATAAATAGTTTCAGCTTTTCTAACACGCCTTTCTTGTAAAATAACTCAAGTTTATTAATGTATTATGTAAGGAGACGGTTTATGTATCTTTACAATTAAAGTTACACATATGTCACTTTGTTTGATGAAAATGTGCCACTTAGGAAATGCTTATATTACTGACAAACCCATCTAAATTAAATGTTAACGGTGATAGTATTTATCATGTATTGATCTACAGGTCCTACATCTACAAGAGAAACTAACATATGTGCACCATAAACCCTAGCTGTTGTTTGCTGACAAGTTTAAATGCTTATTTGAGTTTAATACAGTTTTTGTCTCATAAATAGGATAGATTTTTCCAAAACCTGATAAAAAATAGAGAGCTTTCCACATATCTCAAAGTCGTTTTGCAGTTAACTTGTTTACGGCTCAGAGTTTATATGTTTTTATAAATAGCCTTATGATTTTCCTGGTATTGCAATAGGAGCCGCCTCTTTGTTCTTTTAAGAACATTATACAGAGTAATGATAAAGTTCAGAACAAAATTTAAATTTGGTTATATTATAAAGCTTTTTTGAAAAATCCTTGAACACGTCGATTTTATATTTCAATAAAGCATTTTTGAATACAGAAAGATTTTTCTGACAGTTCATGTTCTTGAACTATGACGTCATCACCATTTTTTTCTAAATTACAACCCTAATTTTTTACAGATTTTGATTCTTCTTCACTGGTTGAATAATGGATAAAAACTACTAATTACATAACAATTTTTTTGAGAAAACACATTAAGTTTAATAACATCAATATTTGTTCTCAGTAAAAATTTTTACTAAAATTTGGAAATTAAAGCTACAGTAGGAAATAAAACTAATTTTTTATCTTTGGGAATTTCTTTTATCTGATCAAACAACCACTTCTACTTTGAAAATGTTGAGAAATTTAAAATTAAAGCCAACGCAGGTGCATTTCAACAAGAGAAACACCTTTCCGATAAGGTGCACTTATTAGAGGAATCAGATGAAAATGATTCAGGCCGTCGTCGGCGTCGGTTATAGTTATGTTATGATAGGGATCCGACGAAGCCGCTTTATACCTTGACGGGACTGTTTAACGTCATAACTGTAGGTATACGGCACAAGAAACTTCTCATCGTATTCAAGAGTTTCACAGCCAGTGCCAAGAAAGGTTAATGTATGGGCCGAAATAATAAAAAGTCGTCTTCTAGGACCTCATTTGTTTGAAGAAAATCTGACTTCTGTCAGATATTTAGATTTTCTAGAGTTTGAATTGGTCTCAGCAGTTCTTTTTAAAAATAATGAAGACCTCGATTTGCTTCATCGGAACATCTGGTTTCAACAAGATGGGACACCTCATTTTCAGATAGAAGTGCATCTGTTTCTAGATCTTACCTGGTAGATGAATAGGATGACGAATCCCTTTAGATTTTTATTTTGTGGGGCCATTTGAAATCAACAGTTGACATTAAGAAACCTAGCAATTTAAAAGGTTTGAAACATCAAATTTGAACGGAAATGCAAAACATCACCCGACAAATGATCCAACTCGCAGTACACGGATAGAGCAATTTGAACATTTGTGTCAAATTTTATGAATGATTTTGTTTTTTCTCTTTTAATTTTCAATGTTGTTTTTATTGAGAACAAATCTTGATGTTATCAGACTTAATGTGTTTTCCTCAAAAAAATTGTTATGTAAGGTACCAGAAGTTTTTATCCATCATTCAACCAATGAAGAAGGCTATCAAAATCTGTAAAAGAAATTGGGGTTGTAATTTAGAAACAATGATGATGACGTCTAAGCTCAAGAACGTGAACTGTCAAAAAAATCTTTCTGTGCTCAAAAATACTTTATTCAAATATAACAAACATGTTCAAGGATTTCAAAGAAAAACATTCTTGAACCAAATTATGAATTTTGTTCCGAACTTTATCACCACTCTGGATATGAAAATAACATTGCAAGGCCTTCCTTTGACATTTTGGAATATATATTTATTTCCTAAATTTTAATTATGCAAATGTAATATAAAATTTATATTAACTTTAGTTTTACTTCCACTGTATACCGGGTATTTCACTTAAAATTCTCAGGTCAAATATTTCAGTAATTAAGCAATATTTTTACAAATGGCATGCGTTAGAGAACAAATATGGTTTTGTTTTTATGCTAATATAATTATTTCAAATCCTAAGATGCAGATACCGTTTTAGGGCAAAAATAGTTTCTGATCCTAAGCATGTTGAAATGTCAAGCATTTACAAGATCATTCAAATTTAGAAAAATCGAAGATTCCTAATATATTCTAATTTTATTAGTAGTACTGTTCAGAAACAAAAGACCAGCAGTTACCTTTTATCTATTTTTCTATAAAACTACACTTGTAAACATTCTTCGGAAATCATCTCTTGGTCTTAGATGAACCCATGAATTATACAGTGTCGGAAACTCTAAGGGAGTATAGTACTAATCAAAATAAGTAAAATAATTTATATAAATATTTGTCCGGAAGCATGATGTCAAAGTTTTATTTTAAATTTCTCGTTTTGGCAATAATTCAAGAACAAGGCAAGATATCGGAATGAAATTCTCTACACGCTTTTGTTCTTGTTGTCTACCAATCTACGTAGTTTTGTGTATGGTATCTTTATCCCAGGCTGTGAATTACAGGACAGGCTAACCCCCTATCCTAAAGAAAATTGATACGCCACTGGAAAATTAAAAAATGTTTCTATTTCCGCAAATAACAATCAATTTGTATAAAAAAAAGTTGCTCTTGTACTTTTCCAATAGAATACGTAACTACCCAGTGACACTAGATATTTCAAAGCGTCTCCAATTCAACGGCCTATGCTAAGGTCATACGTTTTTTTCTAATGTCTTGGAAACAGGGTGCAACATTTGCATCTCACTCCTTGTAAGAAATTAAGCTAACTTTGCCATATAACGTTTTCCTTAAAGCACACAGTTTTTAAAATTCGAGATGTTAAAGTTCAATTTAGAATTTTTCGGTTTTTTCTTTAATCTTTCAAGAATAAAATGAAATGTCGGGATGAAATTTTCTACATGTTTGTTGCTCTAACGTATCTATTATTTCCTGTAGTTTTGTGTTTGATAGCTTCATGACAGGCATGAAATTAGGGGGGAGAACTAATACTCTACCTTAAAGAAAATTCTTACACCACTTGTTTGTGCGAGTATTTAAAATTACAATATTATAAAAAGGGCTACCAGGAAGTTAGACTCACCAATTATTGTCCTGGTCGCTGTTCTGCCGCTCCTCTTCCTGCTAGCAGGATGCGTGATGTTGTTATTGAGGCGGGCACACGGTACACTTGAGTTTATTTTTTACGGAAAACGAGGGAGATTAAGATTAATAAGGGGAGATATACTATTATTTTTATAATTTTTTACGAGAGTGACAGTTGATTGTTTTTTTATTTTTAAAAGGAAAAGCCCAGTTCCTGGTATAAGTGGACATACTATAAGTGGACGTAACAAACTTCTCGTTCCTTTGCTAGCAGGTATTTATATTGGGACACGCCAGCTGAAATATTTCTACTGCCTACAGCAATAGTAAACTGACGTTCATTAGGTTGCCATATGTAGGTTTGATTGATGCAGTCGTTAAGTATTGTTTTTTGATATCCCAGAAGTGCATATCATGTTCCAGAGAAACGCATCCTGATTGAAATTCTTTACATATTCCACTTTGTCTGTTGGGCATGGTCCATCGAAGACTTCCAGCTCCATTATTGTCCTGGTCGCTGTTCTGCCGCTTTTTTCCTCTTCCTGCTAGCAGGATGCGTGGTGCTGTTATTGAGGCGGGCACACGGTACACTTGAGTTTATTTTTTACCGAAAACGAGGGAGATTAAGATTAATAAGGGGAGATATACTATTAGTTTTATAATTTTTTACGAGAGTGACAGTTGATTGTTTTTTCTATTTTTATTTTTAAAAGGAAAAGCCCACTTCCTGGTATAAGTGGACATACTATAAGTGGACGTAACACCACTTAAAAATTAAAGGATTCTTATATTTTTGAAATTAGCAACCAATTTGCCAGAAAAGGTTGCTGTTTGGTGTTTTTCTGTAGAATGCGTCACTTTCTTTTTTTAAATCTTTCAAATTCAATGAGGATAGGATTTTAGAGAAAAAAAGGTATGTGGGAAAGTAAGCTCAATTTTAAAAAATCCAATTATTCTGGAAAGCGGCGCATTCTACGAAACAATGCAAGAGTAGTTTTTTTTGTCAAATCGATGGTTGGTTCCGAAAACAGAAAGCATTTGTTTAATTTTTCAGTGGTGTAACAATTTCCTTCAGGGAAGAAGGTTAGTCCTCCTACAAATTGTCCCCTCTGGTAGAAATACCAAACACAAAACTATGTAGAAGAGTAGACGCTAGAGAATAACAAGAATGTGGAATATTTCATCTCAATGTTTTAATTGAAACTTTGACAACCTGTATTTTGGAAACAATGGATTTCTGGACACATGTTATTCTAAACTTTTTTAGTTGTTTTTATGTACTGTATTTGGAAAAAAAAGCTGAAATTCTTCCGTATAAAATTCATTTGATTCATTACCAGAGATTTTCTACAACTGTAGTTTTCCCCAAAAAGGAGATGATTAGACTTCTGTTTCTGTACAGTACTGACAGTTAAATTAGAATATCTTAGAAACCTTTGACTTTGCAAAATTTTTCCATAGAACAAGAAATACTCTAAATTGAATGCTTTATCAAAGGCTTGAAATTTCTTGGGATTAAGAAATATCTTTGTCCTAGAACGCTATCTACACATTAGGATTTGAAGTAATTATATTGGCAAAAAAGGAAACCGTCCTCTTTAGCGAAACGTTTTAAAACAGCAATACACAATTTCTTCAAGGAAACACAAGTCGTTTGTAGCATAAAAATTCTAAATTTTTTTCACCGAGTGTTATACATTTTGATGCTGCGATCACTTTTCTGCTAATTTGACCATGAAGATGTTTTTGGAATAACACTTCCGAGTGTTTGTGCAGACAAAAAATCCAGTACGAAAGCTCTAATAAAAGCTAATGAAAAAATATCTTTAATTGAAAATTCCCAATTGTCATCAGGAAATTTCCAATTAAGAAAATCTTTCATTGGCCTTTCATAATCCAGTGATCAATGGTATGTATGGTTTTTATTAAGAATCACAAATAAAACGCTGAAAATACTATATGATACCAATTCTTTCTAAATACTTACTCAGAGAAGCAAATGAAGATTGACCGAACCAATTTAAAGTCCATAGATTAGAATGTTAACTCAAGAATATAAAATACGCAAAAAAGTTTATCAATGATGTTTCAAAACAACACCAACAAACTTGCTCATGATAAAACGAACATTCTTTTGCTAATGACAAAGGGTAGGATAACTTTTTGAATGTGATCAATAAATAAGAGAAACAGTAATGGTTCTAAAATATTTCCTTGAGACATACCAAATAATGCAATAAAATCATTAAATTGAAATTTATTACAAACTACATACTGCTTTCTGTGCTAGGAATAAGCGTTTTATATTTAGGCTTTAGTATGTATGTGGTACGAGGGAGAAGAAAACAAACACGAATCGTCAGATAGCTGAATCTGCTGTCCACAAAGAAGTTCTGATGTGTTATCTCCAAAAAACGCTAACTTTGTGATTATAAAAAAATAAAAAACCGAAACTAATACAACAACGGTTGTTGAATTAAAGCTAATGATGGCGAACGAAATTTGGAATTTTCATAGTGCTGTACGTAGAAAAATGCAGGTGTAGGTTGAGAAATATCGATGACATCATTTACTGACCTCTAGGGTCGTAATTAGTTTCAATATTTATTTTACTATCAAGTTGCTACACTGTATAAGTTACAGGTATACTGTAGTTGAAAGTATTAAACGCTTCCAAATAATTTATTGTACCGGTTACGAATGCAACAACAGCTGTTAGAGTATAATTAAAAACTAATGTTACTGCATTATCTAAATTGCCATAGATTAAACGTTTATTAAATCGAAATGATTGCAACAACGTTAATGCTTACAAGTACGATAATTAAGTAGCTCTTTAGCAAAAGCGCCGACTTAATGACAACGTAAATGTATCAGCTCTGTGCTAGCGTTTACGTTCTATTATTTTAAAAGAATGGCCCTTATTCTGTAATTTTCTGTTATTTTTAACAGCTTTGTTAGATTTTGTTGTCATAACTATGACCAATCAAAACTTTTGGTTTAGCATATTAACAGCATTCTAAAATTTAACAGGATTGGTGAAAACAGAATAGCCAATTTTATATCGAAAAAATAATCATAGATTAGTTGTTTTGAATTCAGCGAACAAGGTATACAAGCGTTGCATTAGACATCAAACCCCTTGTAAATTTCCCTTAGCTCACGACGTAATTCCTGTCTAGCAAACATGGTACGTAGTACATAACTGTGTTAAGTTTCTTATTCTGAAGCATTCGCGCATCGCGCTACCTCATCATCTCTCCAATTGCATTTGCTATAAGATGTTTTGTTTTATGCAGGAACATGCTGTTCCAATTATATTATACCGGTTGGAAGCTTTATGAATATGTTAAGCAAGATATTGTGAAATTATCACGTTAATATAGATTTCTAAATATAATAATACCAAATTGTGATTTACATAGAATGTAGTATGTAATAAGTAGACCTCGGATTTTTAAGCAAATGCTAATAAGTTAGTATTAGATATACATTCATGAAATTAGAAATGGGCATGTTTCAGGTAATTCTAAAGACAATCAGCTACACTTATAAATTCTTATTATGCTTATTTCAACATGTTTATGCTTATTTTTTGAATTTGTGCTTATTCGTGCTTAATCTACTTTTTTACGTCTATTTTTCTTTTTGATCTCAAAACTTGGAGCTTTAAATAAAATACAAAGATTTCCATTCTTTTATGTAAATGCGTTTTCGAAAGAAACATATTCTCCTAACTGTACAATATTGCAATTAAGTAAAAAGTAAGTAGCTAAGTACTTATTTAAAATTAATAGGTAGAAGTTGTTCGAGCTATTTTTGAAAAAAGATTCGGGTACAGATAATCATATAAATTTACAAAAAAGTTTTTAGGTTTACTTTACGACGACAGGTACATACAAAGTCTTGCAAAAAGAACATGATAGGATTTGAATACTTTAAATAGAGACTAATCTTTACAGGAAAGGCTATTTGAGATGTAAGGGGTTTATGCACGATATGTGTTGTATCCACTTATTAGAACTTGTGCGCCCTTTCTAAGATTTGTTTCAAAGGATGTAAAGAATTTTAAGAAAATGTACTTTACTTAAAAATATTTTTACTTCGGAAATTTGTTTGCTACTTAGCTAAAGAATTTTAAAAGAGCCTGCCAAATCCTTTTTATTAGTTATTGCTCCTCCTTCTTTTTAACAGATAAAAGGCATGCACACCTAACTCAAAATAACTTTGCTGCAGTAACTCTGTGCTGCCGGTAAAAGAAATAATAACGTAGTTTTTAAGTCTGCAAGCCCAGCAGCTCAATTGCTTTAAAATTAGTGTCATACAAAATGAGAAAAGAAAAACTCCCAAAAAATGTTTTAATGAAACAGTGGTTAAATGATTATGACCGCTTTTCATCTGATGGGAACGTAGTGTTTTGCAACCCTTGCAATAAATAGAGCAGTAAATCGTATTCCTGTAATAATTAGTTTATTTTTATTACTTGTCTTTGTTATCATTTTATGATATAATTAGTAAAAGTTTATGGATAAATTCATAAAAACAAACCTTGAATTTTTCTTATACTTGTATATATAGTCTATACTTTTGTTTTTCAACAGGAAGTGTTTATTTTATTATAATTAAATTATTAAATATAGCTATTAATAGGAATGGTAATTGCTAAATACTTAACAAATTTGTATAATTAATTGACAATTTGCAAAAGCACAATGCTTTGGTTTTTTAGGTGTTTAGCAACAAAACACATCAACTGCAGCAACATGTTAAAACATCTTTGCATCAGGCTAGTGAAAAACGCAGAACTTCTCTTGAAAGATAAGCATTTAGGCAATAATCTTTATACATTGCTAGTAACTTTTTGTGCATTGCAGATGCTAGAAGAAAATTAGAAAAGTCAAGCCTTAGCCTTAACGAAGCCCTAGATAAGCGTTATCAAAAATTACAAAGATACAAAAAATGATTCTAAAGAAACAATCTTTTTGGAAAATCTTATTTTTATCCTAGGAGTCTGCAGTTAAGGTATATCCCAATCTTTTGAAGACACTGTATATTATAATACAACTATTGTAAAATTATAAAGGGCTGTCCAAGTTACCTGTTTGGTTCAGTTTATCAATTATTTAAAGCTTGATCTTGACATAACAAAACTTTGGTTTAAATTACTATTGATAGTTATGAATGTTTCAAACATCTACTGCCAAATTGGCTTATTAGGTATTTATTTTCCTATTTAAAACATAATTGAAATCTGATCTAATAAATAAATAATAATAAAAATTATGAACTCTTAGATCTTCTTCAGAAATATTATTTGAAAATTCAAACAAAATGTCATATTTTTAAGACTTCAAAACAAGAAATCTCTAACACTGAAATACGAAATGAAAAATAAATTGACTTTTTTGCGTAATATATTATGCATAAGAAATTTTTTGAATATGAATTGGAGAACATTGGGTTTCGACACCTTAAATTATGCAGTAAGATTGAAGTATATGGGATTTTTAACCCGTTGAAATATTATTCTCCTATGAGATTGGAATTTATTTGGCGTTGCAATATTTTCCACAAGTTTTAACAAAATTAGTAAATAATTATGTCATGAACATTCAGTTTGAAAACTTGAGCCAGAATGTAATTTCAGCTCTATTTATGATCTGAATAATTGTATACAGTTATTATGAGATTTCCTTAAATTACTATAAGTTGTTTTAAAAATGCATTCTCAGTTCATGAAATGAATGCATTTCTCTCGACTTTCTTGATACTCTTTATAGAGCTCTGCATATGTAAAAACACTAGCGACCTACCTCAAATATCGATTTTATTTTTAATTAATCTAATTGAACCATTTTTTCGTTTGACCTGTTTTCATTTGTAAAATTTCATTAAAAATTTACATACTGTATTGAATCAATAGCTAATTCTCAATCTTTTCCAGTTTTTTATAAATCATTAAACAAAACGGAATAATTAAGAAATATTACTAAAGTTTTATGAAAAGAAACTCAGGATTTCTTCTTATTAAAGATTTCTTAAAAGCTACGTATTTTTACTCATGCCTGCGACAAGAATATCTAATATCCTTTGTTGTACTACTATTTGTATAGTAAAATATGTAAAAAAACATACATGCATTCATGGGACTACTTCTACTTTTTCTGAAAAATCCTGGGTTAGGTCGACTTTTATTTTTTATCAGTAACATTGAAAACAAGAGATTCTTTTTCCAGATTTCAAGACGGCGACAAATAGGTTAAAATACAGTGTGTCCAAATGTAGGCATGACCAGCATAGAGATCTCGAAAACTAGAAAAATACATGATCCGTTAAATTGTGGCAAAGTTGTATATTTTGTTGTGCAATAATAATTTAAGAAGAAATTTGTTCTAACATCATTTGTTTTTAAAATAACCTTGAAAAACAGAATTTTCAATTTTTATTTTTCGGCTATAACTTTCTTATTATTGAGAATTTCTAGAATTTATAACAATATTCCAGAGGCACTTTTTTATTTTTAGTATTTTAGATTTATCCAAATTTTCATGCAACATTTCTGTTTTCAAAACCATCATCGGGTTCATTTTTTTTTATGCAAGTTCATATAAACTTCATCTGTTAACAAAAATAATTAAAATTGCACTTTTGTCTAGTATGCCCTGAAATGAAGTATGTTTCATTACTCAGTTTATTATTTAAACTAACAAATATTAGATAATTTTGATTAATGCCTACTTGATTATTGAATTTATTGGCGAAATTTTACATTTTCAGTACTAATGATTAAAAACTGTTTTATGGGATTAAAAAGCAACAAATATAGATAAGAAAAACAAAAGTTAGTATGTACAACTCGAAAACATATGCTGATAAGAACAATTAATTGCACTGATATGTTCGGTTTTAAAAAGGTTTTAAGAATGTGTAAGTGTAAAAACTGAAACTCTGTTTCAAGAAATTTCACTTTTAGCATTTGATAGTAAAAGATACACTGTATTTTCTGAGCCTCGTGCGGAAGTGGAACAGACTGCCCCTTAGACACAAAGCCGATGTGTTTACTTTCGGGGTTTTACCCTGATAACCTCTGTTGCAGCTAATCTTTGTCAGACCATTACCATCAAGAAATGATTTATGACATACCACATTTTGATATTTAGAGAAAAATTTATGCGTCTGACCTTATCACATGCAAGATTAAAGTGTCTCGAGTCTAGATCAATACTCAAAATTGCAGTTAGGTCCAAGAAGAATTCCAAACACTAATCAAAGACTTCACTTTTACAGGCTGGTTCCACATATATACAAAATTTTATGAATCAGTAGTTAAAGAAAATCCAGTAAATAACGATAAATAATTCAATAGATACAGTAAAAGGAATCCAGTAGGCATGTAACAAAATAAAAAAGTTGGAATAAAAAAATTTCAATTCACAACAATCCACAAAGATAAAATACGTCATACCTTACGATGGTAGCCGCCTTTTATTGATGGACAGGACAATAACCACGTTTCCATATCACTAAAATAATGCTGGTCATAATGCATTTCCTAGGAATCTATTTGTGATTCCATATCTAAACAAAAATTATAATTACAAATATTACGTTTCACTAGTTCTTAATTCGAACATTATTTTTCGTTTCAAAGACATCTTCTGTAATAAAGCCTAACCAACACTTTGATGAAAATTTTCTTTGTAGACGTTACACAAAAAGGAAAATTCAATCAAAAAGACAACAGCAAACTTTTTTCAAAAAGAATTATTGAAATACCCTAATGAATATTTTTCAAAAGCCCAACTACTTTGTAGGAAAAGATAATCTCAGTAATAATGAAGAGAATATGAAAACGTAGCAGAATGGTTAGTAAAGTAAAAGATATTTTCTTATTGTATAATTGAAATTTATGTTTACCAACAACTTAGTTAAGAGCATCATCAAGTAAAAACTTATCTTACAGACCAGAAACTTTAAGACCTCTTGGTGTTTCAAACCAAAATGGGTAAATAATCTAGACACATCCTGTACTTAAAAGAACTGAACTGAATTCCTGCATAGACATAGCTGAATTCGCAGAAATAGAAATACCAAAACGTGAAGGTAGAAATGGAGATGACTTCGACGGCGACGATGATATACCTTTTTCAGAGATTGCTTTAAAATGCACAGTCAACCCAACAGAAATTAGACGTAAATAGGACAAGAAAGTACTCTACTTATAATAACACTATTGAGATAGGAAGTGCACTTAAAGAAATAATGTACGAGCTAAAAGCATCCCTACAAGGATTCACTGCTGTAATAATTTTTGAACAATTTTTTGGCACGGCTGTTTATAAATGATATGCTATCAATAAAAAGAGCAAGCATGTATTTTCGATTGAAGTAGACAATATAAAAGATTTTCCTAATATTCCCACGTTGCCAAACGAAAGAGACTATGGGTCGGATGAAAAGCATTTGGGAGTACAAATTGTAAGATATACAGTGAGTCAAAACACGTATCTAGAAATCGAAAGGTGCATTTATTTTTCAGATAGCACAAAGGCACAAGGTAACAAACATAATAAGAGTTTCAAAATTAACCAACTTACCCAAAAGATGAATTTATATTTTTGTAAGAGGGGAGTTTTCGAAGAATACTTATCAATTGAGGAGATGATTGTTAGATATTCACAATATTATCTAAAACAATTTCTACGTGCAAAACCTATAAGATTTTGGTGTAAACTGTTGGGTTACTTGTGGAGAAAGCGGGTATTGTTTTAATTTTTTGCTATATTGTGGAAAAAAAAGCCTTAGAAAAATAAAAGATCTTAGAACACGCGTTATAACAAAAATGCTGTCCATAGTGAAAGATGCGTTTAGTTTGACAACTTCTTCAGTAACCATGCTCTATTTGATACACTCAAAGTGATGAAGTTCAGAGAAACCGGAACAATCAGGGAGAGATTTCGCAGAGGAACATTTTATTATCAATTTGATAAAACCAAAATGAGATTTTTATAATGAAATGGAACCATGACAAGTGTGCTTCAGTTGCAACAAATTTCGAGACTGTGGTACCTTTGGCATCAGTGCCTTGCTGGAGCAAGAAAAACGGATGGTGCAGACCACGATGATTGACTGTTAGAAAAACATGACATCACAGTAAGGGGAAAAGAACAGTACTGGTTTCTAGTAACAATAACAATTGATTAATGAATTTTATTTCCATAGAAACTTTAGAAGATTAATTGCAATTTACTATCTAAAGATTAGACATGGATGGGGCACTCTGAAAGACCGACCACTTAGTTTTCCTTCTCCTTCGAAATCCGCTGTGTCTCGGACAACGTTAGATTTGACCAAAGAGGACATTTATTAGAGGAGCGAATAAATCAACGCCGCTATACGATGAATTCTTGAACATAATCAAATGTACTTTACGGTAAAGGTATTCTAAATATAACAGTTTTGTTTGTTAATCATCTACAATTGACATTTATTTTCTGGGCGCTACCGTAGGATTAAGAGGATCAATATTAACCAACTACCAAAGATTCAAAACCGTTTTCAAAAAAATTATAATAAATAGTGTGGTTAATGGCCTTGTATGTGCTTTTATGAAAACTCTGTAAAGGCGATTGTACTTGTATTTATTGCAAAACCTACTAGTTTGTGCAGACCTATTTCTGCTTAATGGTTTGAATATAGCCCCCCCACCCTTTTCAGACGTTTGCATTTCCCAAGTACCTTTAGCATTATTATATTTTGGAGTTTCGGGTACATTTTTATAAATAGTGCTATAAGAAATACCTTAAATTATCTTTAATTACTCTATATTGTAATTGAGTTTTCATCTATAAGAAGTGTATATGTAAATAGCCTAAATAACTTCAATAGAAAATATCAATCTAACAATAAGTGTATCTGCAATATGCGCTAATCATAGATGTACGTACATTTGGTCTTTTCTGTAAGTATACTGCATTTTCAGAACAAAAAAAAACTGAGATTATTGGAATCTATAATTAGTATAATTTATAAATGAAAACCAGTCAAAACTGAATATAAATTAATTATATCTATTCATCTGTGGTTTACTAACACGGATATACTTTAATTTCAGCAAATAATTTAATTCATTAATATACATATAATTATTTTTTTTTCGAGAAGCACATTACATTACTAATCTAAAAGCATTTGACTGTCATTAAATAAATAAATCAAAATAAAATTTAAATATTCGGTTTACATTTATAATTGCATTTTACAAGCAGAACAAAGACAGATGCATAATGAGTAAGTAATAAAACGTGACCCACATCAACGAAATTTCCTCCTATTTTCCTGTTTCCAGCAGGAAATAGGTCCTTTAGATATGATCTGAATCGATGGCAGTTGTCCGCTTATCAATGTCCGTTGGAATCGGTAATAGTGAGGTTTGATGTAGGAAACATTTTCCTGTTGAAAACTTTTAAGTTTAGGCATTCAAACGGCATTTAGAACAATTTCATAATTAGTAAACTCTGAAACTGATATTGCTTTTACGTGCAATTTGATTATTTTAGTTTTGAAGCATTTCATGCAGACCGAATGCCTGTTATATGCAGAGTAGTTAAAAAAATATCTTGGTTGATAATAGTGGTATAATTTTGATTTTTAAAAATCAAACTGCATAACTTGTACTTAACAAAAATAAACGAAACTTAACTGATACGGTTATGAAAGGAAAGATTCTAAGGGATTCTAATTAAAATACAAACTATAAGGTTTCTAAATTTCATTATAAAGATATTTCGGCAATTTTTTGTTTTTTCATTGTTTTCTTCTAAATTAATTTATAGAATATACGCCTAAGAAGTTCAAGGCAGAAGAGAAATTAAAAAATTAAATTAAATTTGAAAATTCTGATCTGCGTTATATCATCGTGACGACTAGCAAAGAATATGAAATGCGAAATGTGAATTATTAAAATACAAATATTTAAAATTTCAAATTGGCATTGTAAAGCAATTAAAAGAAGATTTGGATTACAAATTTTCTTTTAAATTCTGCACATTTCAAATAATATAAAGGAGTTTTCTCCTTTATTTAAGGAATAGTCAATATTTAATGAGCATACAGACTGTAACTGTTGAAGGGTATGTGGTTTTATTTAATTAAGTATTATTGTAAATTAACGTTTGTAAGGTTGAAAAAGAATAAAGGGGAGTTTTTATTGTAATGGCACCGTACGTTCTTCAATTCTACATTTTAATAATATTTCTTGTTTTTTCAACAAAATTGAATTAATCTACAAGATGTAATTGGATTTTATAAAATTATTATTAATAAAATGCGGCTTATCAATACTAAAATACGTTGTAACATAAATTTGCAAAAACAAGTAAAGCTCTGTTAATTAGAGAAGGTAGTATGTGTTATCAAGATCAACGCAAAAGGTTTGATGTTGGGATCTAAATAAAGAAATATAATGTAGTGTGTAGAATACCCTGATTTGCAAAATTTTACTCAATTACAAACTAAATATTTTGAAGCTCTCCCAGATGAATTACACTGCCTTCTCTAACTAATACATCTTTAATGTTAAACATAACGTTATTTTCCAGGAAGAACCGTTATGAATTACGTAAAATGTGTTACTTTTAGCAGATAAAATATTAAACCCATACAAAAATCGTATAAGAAATCCATTACCGCTGCATTACAAAATCAGCGGAACTTCTAATACTTACTAAAACGTAAAAAATAACGTTGCGTTCAATAGAGAACTAGTATATTATTTTATTTATCTAAAAATCCACGCTCCTTTCTATTGTATCTTTCTTCAAACAAATCTTTTTAAACAGCTGCTCAATAACACAGTTTTGAATCTTTTGTTGAAGTCCACTGTGGTTTGACTTTGAGGCCTAGTTACGATTTAGCCTATAGCGGAAATAAAAGTAGATCTGCTAGCTAACTCTGTACTAGAAGTGGGCGGGTGCGATATGCTATGGAAAAGCGTACTTTGCAATAGAGCGAACTAGAATTAGTCTCTTAGTGTTTAATCAATTTGATTCCGATTCAGAAGACACCAATCGCTAAAATCAGATCAGTACAGTTTTACCACAGCGATAAACCTAAAATGTTGTGAGAAAAATTAAGAAATTATGTTATTTGTATTCACCTCTTCAAGCTTATGATACCAAGAAAGGTATTTTATGGTACAGTATTTTTGATTTAATATCTGAAATCATAAGGCACAAACTAACTCACTTCATAGTGAACTTACAGGGGTTTACAGTCCGTAGGTGAGACTAATATAACTTACGCAGCTTATTTGGAACTCTCAATAAAGAGGTGTGGACAACAAAGAAGAAAGTGTTTCTAAGGGATAAGACAGTATAGAATTTGGAACTAAGATAACATTTATTACATTGAATACGAAACATCGAACTGAATGATCGTCAATACGCTAAATTCTCAATTATAGAAGCATTTGAAATGATCAAAATACGATTTCGGTGCGATTACACCGTTTTGGTGGTTACAAGCAATGTTTCAAAACGATTTCTAAAATGAAAAGAGCAGTCATATTTTCTTCTTAATACCATACTACAAAATCATTCTTTTCGAGGACTCAAACTCAAAATACTCACGAAAGCCAAAAACTGTTTAAAATAAAACAACTGTTTTGAGATCACTTTTCATTGTTTTTATCAATTTCTAGCTTAGATAGTGTTACATAAGATGATGCCACTATGGTTTGAAGTTCATTGAGATATTAATCAAACGTAATTTAGAAGAATTAATAGCAATGGTTCTACACGTGAAATCTAGAAACCGGTAATTCTTATTATGTAAGTTAAGAATTCGATTTCTTTCGCTTTTTAATCATGAATATAGGCCACGGCTCTTCCTAATACTTATTACTTCAATATCAATTTAACAGCATGCTTTACTAACTAGAACTTGTAATGTTATTTTAAAATTTGCTCTAAATCCGCCCCTGTCTTTCAATTTCGTTTAGATATTTGTTTTCTTGACGCGCAATATCTAAATTGTTTTATTAAACGAATGTTTGTTATAATGTTATTTTAGAGAATTGATAACTTTATGGTCTCGACATCTAGACTCCAGCATTCGTGCTTTTTGTTGATTTCCAATATCAGTTTCCCAGAATCATTAGTTGCAATCTTGCAGTTCTATAGTCTTGGGGAAGTCAAGTTTAAACTAGCGAATCTACGATGGGGATTTTCCATTGTCTTATAAGAATAACTATATTTTGACCTGTTAGGGCTTGTATCTGACTTTCGAACCCCACTTCCGTAAGTACGAACTGCGTAACAAAAAACGCAGAGGTTAGGCAGTACGATAACAGCTGCGTACTCGAACCAACGTGTGGTAATTTTCGACGTTTACCTCTACACCCCCTAATTGGATTCAAATCAAATTAAGTGAAGCGATCCTCTTGGTAAGAAAAGAGATCGGACTGAAGAAATCGTAATTTCTTCGTGCCAGAGACGCGCAATAGTCGCAGAAGAAAGTGGTTTGTTTACCAAAAGCAATGCTTATAAATTTCGTTATCGTGGGGAATGTATAACCCAAATATAATTACGCTGGTGTTCTCCAGGAAGCAGAAATTGTAGAGGGTAAAAACGTAACAATTTTGGTTCCGTTGGTGCAACGCTAAAGGGTCTGTCGAGAACAGAAACTTCCCGCCCCCGTAAAGCGTCGATCTGTGTGTTTTACATCTTGGAAGCTCCGTGATCCGAATGGACTAAGTAAATTTAAAGAGCGTTTGAGACTCAAAGTGGTTTTAGCTATTTTTAAAGTTTGTGTATAAACACTTGGATTTTGTTTTTTTGTGCTTTTTGGTCATTGTTAACAACAGTGATTGTTTGTTGAAACCTAAGTTCCCTTGAACATTGGTGAACGTGAAATTTTGCGTCGAATACCACGTGGTTTAGCTGCTATCGTGGAAATCAGAGACCTGCACATAACATCTGGAAGGAAGATTGCCATTATAACTAGGAGAACGTGGAATTTGCGAAATATTCCATACGAAAACCTTGCTTAGGCAAGATTAGCTTTCGATTTTCTCATTAAATTATAATATTCACGATCAATATTTTTAACTAATTTGTAACAGGAACGTTCCCAGGTAATTTTAGCTGGTGTTGGTTAAATTATTGCAACATAAATAATAACTTTTGGCTACTGTTTTTTTGTTATTAGATATCAAGTTTATTTGTTGCTATTTCAAAATTTTCTTTTTGCTTATTGTAGTAACATTTTTTTTTTTACTTTTATTTTCTTATTTGTGTGTCAACTTTGTTCTCCAGTGACGAAATTAATTCATAACCTTTATTGATATTCTTTTGTAGTGTTATTTTGTTATTTTTATGTTCTTGTTTGTGTGTGTTTAATCCTTTTTTTTAATTATTGTTTTGATAAATATAAGAAAGGTCGATTATTTACGTTTTGTGTTTTTTTTTGTAAGCGGATCTCTGGTCCAGATAAGCAGCGTTAATTTCGTTACTTTGTTCGTTTGGCTATTAAAAAGCACGGTGGTGCTTAGTCCAAATTTCATTTATAGACTAGATACCTTGTTCAAGAGAGAAGTAAATATCAATCTGGTATTTCTTTCTTGTATCTTTTTTTTTGAAAAAGAAGGAGGTCTTCAGAGGACTTCCTTGTCAAAATTGGTTAAGACAAATCAAGTGCTTATACAGTGTTTTTGTTTGTGTTGAGTCTCAATTGTGAAACGTTAAAGCGAATTTTAATAAAGCTTCCACGAGGTAAGTTACACACAGGGTGAGGTTTCGCAAGAAGCCTATATACAGGGTGTCGGATTCACGAGTAGTCGCGTGACCGACCATCAGAACCCATCGATCTACGACTGCTGGCGCCCTCTTTTACGACCATCTATTAATTTAATAAGAGTTTTGGAAATCAGTAAGCTTCTCTTTGTGAGAGATTAGTCAAGTTTATTTGAGAATCCACCCCATCTGCGGCATGAGCTACGGGATTTAACATCTACCTTTGGTCTGGACGGGACTTGTGCATACTTTTGAGCATTTTCCCGTTACAAACTGTCATCCTATGTTTGATTTCATCTTATTGTGGTAAATAAAAATGTGGCATTTGGCGATAAACCCAAATCCATATAAGAATTGAAAACTTTTTGGTGCGGGTAGCAAAAAAAAACTGAAAAAATTGCTTGTTATAGTAAGGATCTGTTTTATTTTGTTTGTTCAACTTAAAAGTTTTGAGTTCTGCAATCTGTAACTATAAGACCTAGTAGTATTATTTTTTTTCCAAGGCTGACATTTTTTCTGTAGAATAGAATTGTTAGAATTTTTATTCATTTCATTTGTAACTCATCAGGGTGTCTATTCCCATTTTTCAAGTGGAAATGTGACGTCATTTTACGAAGGACCGACAAATTCGGTGCGTGTCGGATTGATTTATCCTAATTGAATGACAATTTCGGTGGAATAGTTGTGCGAACGTCTTCTACTTGAAACAAAAAGTCGTTGAAGATATTTGCATCTACTTTTTGTAATATCAGCACAATTCATCAACTGTATCAACTGTTAGACTATCTTTATGTTGTTGTTTAAATGACTAAAGTATGCTTGATTAATTCCATACGTAATT